>JAYMTE010000580.1:0-17035 GCA_036897545.1 Pelargonium fulgidum
CCAAAAACGACCTCGTAAATAACTTGAATGTTTGATTTGGAAAAAATTTGCCAATCAATGAGTAAGTTAAATATTTAATCTTTTTGTCAGACTTGTCCAGAAAGACTAACATCTTTGTTATAGTATGATTTTATGTAATAAATAATTGAATAGTTTTTTTAAAATAACAAGTAAAAATCATGTTGAAATTTAAATATTATTTTAATAATATGAAAAGGGCCTTGCTTGAAAAAAAAAGTGGTCTTTAACACGCTAAAGCAAGCTACAATTACAAAAGGTTACACAGATCAGGTGACAGATCTTCATTGAAGGGTCGGGAGAAGCGGGTCCCACGCGATTACATTATAGCGTGATCTACACGCACCAAAAAGAGCGTAAGAGCAGTATTTTTCGCACTAAATAATAATTTTTAAATTCAAGAAAAGTAGAAAAAAACAAATAAAATAAGAAAAAAAAATAGAGAGTATAAAATGTTTTGTACAGTGTAAAAGACTCACAGTCTAGTGTGTATGTGTCTCTTTGTGCTCTGTGTGTTTTATATATATGAGAGTGTCCATAGCGTCTCCTCCTCTCCAGCTTTAATGGCGTGAAGAGACCGTACAGTGAGTCTATGTCTACGGTCACCTGTAACCGTATCTGATCCTTCAATCTTTGCATGTTTCACCAACTCCTCGCAAAAAAAACCCAAAACCCAAATGAGATGATTTTCATGTTTTTTTGCTTTTTTTTTTTTTTGGAAATGAAATGAAATTGAAATCGCAGACCACCGATTTCTGAACCAAACCCAGACGATAGAAGTGGTAATCTCTTCCGGGTGTTTGATTTCAAGTCTGTTTGAATCGATATCTGATGTGGGTTTTTTTCCATTTTCTTTCTAAATTGATCGTTGGATTGGTTTGATTGTTTTTGTTTTTGGAATCTCGGTTGTGTTGTTTGTGTTTTCGTTGTTGTATTTCGATTTTGTTGTTGTGTGTTTGATATCTGTAAGGAGAGATGAGAGAGAACTCGATTGATGATCGTGAGTTTGATATGTTGTTGAATGAGATCCCTTATGCTACATCCCATGATCTTCATCATCATGAGCATCCAGAGCATAGTAATCGTCATCATCATCATGGTCATGTTCATGGGTCCTCTGTTGCCCAGAAAATTAATGGCCTTTATAATGGCAATGCCATGTATGGTATGTGTGGTGATGATGATACATTGAGATATACATGTGCTTCCCCTGTCAGTGGCTTTTCTCTGCAATCTGGTGGCTCTTCCTCTAGCTTGTTCTCGGGCGGATATGCTTTTTCTGATACTGGATCACCAACCCCGCCTCCACTTGAAGAGCTGAGATCGCAATTGCCTTATGGGAATTCCAATTGCCCGAATGGGTTTTGGCTGGATTCGAAAATACACGATTCACCTGTTAGGAAGAAGGCCAATGAGAGCTTGATTGATAATTTGGGTCTGTGCAGGAATCTTAATAAAATGTACATTAGTAATGAGCAAGATAATGCTTCGAATTTCAGAGGTTCTCTTTTGGACCATTATGGGTTTCAGTGTGGTGGAGGTACGGGGATTGATATGGCAAAATATGGGGCTTGTCACAAATTTGGGAAGGTTGCTCCGGATTATACAGGAATTAGATCTATTGAGCAGGTGGATGTTTCGAATTTCAATGTTTCTCCGCTGGATCAGTATGGATTTCAGTTTCGGGGTGGTTCCATGAATGGAAGTAATGGAAGCAATGTCGAGAAGCATGGGGCTTATCACAATATCTTGAGGGCTGATTCTGATTACACTGGACTCCAATCCTTTAGTCCAAGAACTCCTACAAGGTTTGATGGTGAGGTGAATGCAGCATTGTCTGGATTTCAGCAGGATTATAGAATGGGTAATTTATTGGGGTCACAGTCACCCACTGGCCAATCCGATGCGTTGCTTGCTCATTTGAATTTCTGCAATATGTCGATGGGTTCTCCATGGCAGAAATCAGAAGCGCAGACTTTTAACCATTACCAAACAGGAAGTTCACCGTCGAACCTAATGAACTCTTTGAGTAGGCTTTCTATGACTGATCCGTTATTTTGTGATCAACAAAATGGCATGAATATGAGTGAAGATAGAGCTGCATTGGGCTCACAGAATCTACGGCGTCATGGCATGCCGATATCTAATGGGAAGATTAGAGCACCTTCAGACATTAGAATGCCTCAAGTGGGTCTTGAAGCATTTCCCGATGACAGTTTCATCATTCAAGGAGAAGGCTTGCATGCTTTGGCCAACAGGGGATTAGATCATTCACGAGCTCAGTACAAGGGTTCTTTACATGGGAATGGTGTGAGAAGGCGTCTAGAAAGAAGGTCACAACTAGACAACCGTCCCCAAGTTGCTGTAACTTGTGAGAATACTCATAATGCTAAGACATATGTGCCACCTAGGTGTAACTCTTTAGCAGAAGCACAAGGTTATATTTACCTATTAGCGAAGGATCAGAATGGTTGTCGATTCCTACAAAGGATGTTTGATGAGGGGTCACCAAGGGATGTGCAGATAATATTTAATGAAATCATTGACCATGTTGTAGAACTTATGATGAATCCTTTTGGGAACTACCTTATGCAGAAGTTATTAGATGTGTGTACTGAAGAACAAAGAATGCAGATTCTTCTCGTGATTACTGAGCAACCAGGGGAGCTTATCCAGATCTCTTTGAACATGCATGGGTGAGTTGTGCACAAATTACATTATTGCATTGCATGTTAATGCTTATATTGGTTTTAACAATTTGTCTTTCCTTCTCAGTACTCGTGTAGTACAGAAGTTGATTGAGACTCTCAAAACCAGGCAACAGATTTCGTTAGTTATATCTTCCCTTGAACCAGGGTTTCATTCTCTCATGATAGATGTGAATGGAAATCATGTTGTCCAGCGTTGCTTGCAATGCCTTAGCAATGCAGATAACAAGGTGAAGAATCTACTTCTTGAGCTGATTGAGCTATATTGGGGCTCTAAATTCTTTCACATTTTATTGCCATTCTTCATCTATTCATAATATTTTTTTGATATACTTAACTTGTCACAGTGTGTCTTTTATGATCTTTAACATGTTCTTAACTGTAAATCCATGAGTAATGTTTTCAGATCAATGCAATATCATTAATCATCTAATACATCACTTTTGAATTGTTTAGCGTAGGTTTCCATCATATTTCTTTGCTTTATTAAGCATCCTCAAATTTTCATTCATTCTATGCCTTGTTCCTTTGGCATCATAGATTTCCAACTCGAATAAAAAGTAACAGAAGATCCATTTCTGGTTCTTTGACACATCTTTTATAGTAGATGTTTGCTATTCTGTTGCAATAATTATCCTTGGCTTGTTCTTATAGAGTCAAGATATTTTCTCTCTATGATGTTGAGACCTGGTTTTCAAAGCTTACACAAGTGAAATCTGTTTGCATGGTTCATTTATTTCATAGTTCATTGATGTTTTTCTTTAGTCCTGAAGTGATGCATTGTTTCACAGGGAAATCCTTTCTTTCAGAATAATTTGGACACATTGACTTGTACGGTTCAGCCCAAAATTTAATAATCCTTTGAAGCATTTTCAGTCCATAAAAATTAAAACAAAACTCAAGTCTGGGATCACATTTTTTTTTTTTAGCATTATATTGACTTCACATGTAATCAGCTTTCTGTTATATGGGGAAAGGGATATATGTGGTTTAATTAGAATCTGTTTTCATATTAACCTATAGTGATTCTTAAATGAAAGGGGTGACATGTATTGAGCAGGCAGAGTCTCTCCATATCAAACTGGAGACCATGGTTCAAATCCAGCTTACACTAGATTATAAGGCACAAGATTGAGTTAGTATATCTCTTCACCGGAAAAAAGAAAAAAAAATCCTTATTTGAGAAGAGGGCATGCACAATTTCTTGCAGGATGTGCTGAAAGATTTAATTTTGGGTATTTATCTCTATCTAAAACAATATGAAGATTGTAAATGACTCCCAACAATTTTATCTCTTATATTGTACTGCGATGGTAAAGTCAATCTATGTGAATTGGAATGTGCTATCATGATAAAGTACCTTATATAACCATGAGTATGGATGATTTCATTTGCATTTTTTTTTGTCAACTAAATTATATAAAGAACGCATTTGAGTACAAAAAGGACATCTTCTATAAAGCTTTGTCTATATAATTATGTTTGGAAAGGATATCATACTTACATTCAATGTTTGGCAGTTCATTTTTGTTGCTGCTGCAAAATTTTGTGTTGACATTGGAACTCATCAACACGGGTGCTGTGTTCTGCAACGATGCATAAGTCATTCGACTGGGCAGTATCGAGAAAACTTAGTAGCAGAAATATCAGCTAATGGGCTTCTACTCGCTCAAGATAATTTCGGGTAATATTCTTATTCTTGTTGGTTCTTTAGTATTCACTTGTTACTCTTCAATAATACTTGCTTTAAGGTGTTTGGTATAAACAATTTAGAGTTCACTATCAAACTTATTCTTCAAAGTTCAATTCTGTCCCAAGTTTGAGTTATTTCAGCTTATTAGAGTTCCAGACGTCCTTGAACTTTTGGCTGCAGACCAAGCTTTTTCATGACTGGAAAGGTTGTAGACTTGCTGACTAGAGTAATCTTGGAACATGCCTTGGTGCATCCACATTTAAGGAAGGGGACTAGGTTGATAGTTATGACCAAGCTTTTACTATGGTTCTCTGCAAGAGAAAAATAGTGATTCCGTGATTGTTTAATGGAAGAAGAATAAAATTTGATCCTAATATTTACATATTCAACCATTTCTTCACCTAAAATAACCCAGTGCTAATCAAATATAGCCTAAGTAGAGTCCTGGGAGGGATATCTTGATATGGTCCAACCCTCTTGATATGGTCTAAGTCTCTGTATTTTTGCATAAAGTGGGTGCTCTCAAGACATGTATGATTACACTTAAAAAAGGAACTGAAAAGTTTAGATGGCTCGTTGAAATATGAAACTTCAGTTTCATGATTTGCTTTTGCCATCTCCTATACGGTCATTTCTCTTCCTCTTTGTGTATGTACATGTGTTTTGATTGTTAAGAAACTGACTCGATTGGTTACTAGTTGTATTGCTTAATGTGGTATTTTCTTTTCTTAATCTGTTGTCTGTTCATTTAAAGGGGACGAATATGTCATATCATATCTTGTATCCTTGAAGTTATTTTGAGAACTTCAAAGATAACATTTCATTAGTATTGTGCAATATTTTTGCAGCACTAGCTGATTCTGCTCAAGCTTTTTGTTTCATTTTCGGTCTTTTTCTCTTTCCTTGTTACTAAGTGCAGAGCTGTGTTGTCTCTTTTGCAGAAATTATGTTGTGCAGTTCATCTTAGAGTTGAAAATCCCATCTGCAACCTCAAACTTGATTTCTCAATTTGAAGGCAATTATGTTCACCTTGCAACACACAGGTTCAGCAGCCATGTTGTTGAAAAATGTCTCATGGTATTCAATGAGAAGAATCGGTCAAGAATCATCTATGAATTACTCTCTGCTTCTCACTTTGAACGATTACTTCAAGACCCTCATGCAAATTATGTTATTCAAACAGCTCTTCGAGTTTCTGAGGTCTGCGAATTATCTCCCTTACTTTTAAAGTTTTGTTAATATTGGCTATATATTGAATGTCTCTGACACCTCAATCATGATTCTCTCTAGCCAACTAAAAACTTCTTTACCCTATAGCTCGTGATATGTTGTTTTGTTGTCTGTGGACAGGAAAAATCAACCCCTTAAAGCTCTCCTTAATTCAAACATGTACACATACACATAGGACTTTATTATCCTGGATTGTTCGGCATAATCTTATCATCCCTTGATAAGCCGAACGTTAGGACTATTAACTTAAATCCTGACCATCTACATTCATGCTTAGAATTATCAAAACCAAATACACCCTCCGTTCCAAATCTTGTTTCTCTTGAATTTTTGTCCAAAAATGAGTGTCTATCCTTTTAAAGAAAGTTAGATATGCATGAATTATCAATGGTATCCTTGTAATAAGATAGTTAGTATCCCTTAAATTTGCTATAACACATGATCATGAGGACACGAGTAAATACACCCACTCTAATTGACTTTTTAATTTTTCTCAAAACGGAAACAAAGACACTCGTATTGGGATGGAGGAAGTAGATAGCTGTTTATGGGGTTATAGATACCCATATTTGAGCTTTTTAAATCAACATTATTGTCGTATACTGATTCTTTATTTTGGATTAGGGTTCTCTTCAAAATTCTTTGGTTGAAGCGATCGAGGCCCACAGAGCTGTGGCACGCAACAGTCCTTATGCGAAGAAGATATTTTCGCAGAGGATTCTGAAGAAATGATGCTCTATGTTCACCTTGAAGAAGCAATGTTGTTGTTCTACATAATTATTAGCATTTATCTATCTACTATTACATTCACCATCTATCTTTGAAAACCGGAGCAACTGACGATTCTGATGCTGAAAACAGACAGTTTTGCCATCTCGGGACAAGGATAAAGCGATTTTGTTTTTTCCAGTTGCTCAAAATTTTGGATTTGTTATGTATCATCTCTTATCTTGGATTTCATCATCCTTTCCACTTAAGTTTTCTGTTTTCATTGTATGAGATTGAACAGTGTATAGAAATGCTAGAGCTGGTTCTTGTTGATGTACAAATACAATATCTATCTATGCTGCATGAATAATTTCATGATTGCACTTCCAGTGCACATTTAATATATCATATGGTGCATGATTTTCTTGTGCTCTGAAACTACATGTCTGGTTGGTAGTACATGAATCTGCCAAGCAATTTTGTTTTTGCTTTTCAATGGTTTGTTCATTGTTTGCTGGCAAATGTGAAATACATGTAAATGTATAGTTGTCTGTAATTGTTTAGAAGTCTACCATTCCTTTTTTTTCTCTTCCAATTTTGCCCTTATTTTCAGAATAGTTGTTTAGAATTGTATCGATAATTGTCCGCAAACTAGTTTAGTTACATGCATGTCCCCATAACCATAGGTGCCAAATTGGGGTGGGTTCGGATCAAGTAGATTAAGTCTGACCCGAATCCGACCTAAAAGGCTTCGAGTTTCAAGATGTGGATCCGATTTTACCTTTCAAACCTAAAATGTGTGAATTCATGCAGGGTAGCCAATTTGACTCAACCCAAAAATTGGTTGGATCGAATTTTGAGTGTTTGCCAATTCAAGTCCAAATTATCGGCTCTGGCGCCAATGCTCTTCTTCATTTTATACTGCTCATATGCTAGGACAAAAAAAAAGGAAATAAAGAAGATTATAAGGTAGCAATTCACAATTTGAATCGGATTCAAATGGTTAAAAAAATCCAAATCCATATCTGACTTTAGTGTAAAATGGATGAAATTAAGTAATTAGAATCGGACCGGACGAGTTTTAAGTCAGATTGAATTTCATATACCAGATTCATTCAAATGGTCACAACTGAGGTCTACTTTTAGGCGCAAACCCTGATAAATTTATTCGGATTCTGTGAGCCCGTCCTAATTTTTTTAAGAAGGTTCGGCCCAAGTTCACTGTGTCCGGTCCAGTTAGTAAGCCTGGCCCACCATCACAAACCATCTGCATAACCAAACAGCGTTCTAAGCTAATCCGGAATAACCCAAACCGACATCGGAATAGTCTTGTCCTTAAATCCCTGCAACGCCTTTAGTGCATCAGAACAGAAACATCTTCGTCTTCTTCCAGTTCCAGTCGGCAAAATTGAACCGAAAATCTTCTCTTCCTCTGTGCTTTTAGCTATTGAGGAGCTTGTGAGAGCCTCTTCAGGCAATGGACGAGAAGCCACCGCGATCTCACCTCAAGCGCCCTTTCGTGGAAGATGATAACAACGACATGTCCAACAAGCCGCCTATGTAAGTTCCTTTTCTCTGGTTTCGCTTTCTGTTCTTTGATTTTTCTCGGGAATGTTTGTGTTTGGATGCTGAGAAAACTAATAGAGAAACTGCGCTGCACCTTTACCGTACTCTTATTAATCTTATAGATGTATTCTCATTGTTTGTGGACCTGAGAATCGCGCGTTCAAACCTGATTTTCACCGTTCTATATTGAACAAAATTTCCCTGGGAAATGTATAGGCTTCATGCTTAGCGAGTGATGCTTGATTGAGATTCAATACATTTGCTGAATTATTATAGATGTTTTATTGATTTTAGTAATGTCTGTAAAGGAACTAGGAAGCTCACTGAACAAGCAAAACACTTCTGATTGGTATTCTTAAAAGAAAATTGTAACGTACAGTTTCTAATGCTTGAATGAGCCATAATTTTTTTCCTCTCAGTGGAGAATAAGTAGTTTTGTTATTTTTGTTTTTGAAAAGCGAGTTAAATTTCTTGTAGAATTTAGAGTGACTGGTTGTATGTGTAAGTAATAGGACACGTTTTCAGATATGAAGATATCATTTTCTGAAAAAAAAAATAAATAAATAACGAGCAATACTGGAATGACAACACTGACTAGTTTGTTAATGCTGGCAATTTCAAGGCCAAAGAGAGTTAGATTTCCCAAAGGGAAGAAGGTTAAGCCAGGAGAAGAAAAGGTGAGTGTGATCAAAGCTGTGGAAGAAGTCACTGAGGTGGCAGATCCTCGTGTTGCTGCAAAGGAGCGTGCTAAGCGCCGGAATCAAATGACTGCTGAGCTCTTCAATGAGGATAGCAGAGGCATTGCTAGGGATATCTCAGCTGCTGAAGTTACTTATGAGGTTTTTTTCCATTCTTTTCTCCTTTCCCTGATAAGTATTGTTGATATTACTTCTTTTTAGGGACAATTCTCTCCTAATCTAAGAGTATCTTTTCAGTTAAAATGATTGCAACATTGATGTGTTGGGTCCAATTAATAGACAACCAATAATTTAAATTTTCTTTTGGCAGGAGAACGAGAATTTTGACCTTGATGGAGTTCAAATAGAGCCTTTTAACCTAGAGAAAGAGAGGGAAGAAGGCTATTTTGATGCAGATGGAAATTATGTCGAATATGTCAATGACAAAGAAATCAAGGTAAAGCATTCTGCTCTGTAAGGTATTTTTGTGTGGCTTGATTTAGAGCCCCTTCATTATGGGTGTGGATTTAATTTGCAGGATGCGTGGCTAGATAGTGTTGATATTGATCCAAAGTATGCTGGAAAAATGCCTGCTCCAACCAGTAATGAAGATGATGAGCAAGACCTTTCTTCTGATGATATTGGAACGATGAAGAGACGCATTGCCAACCTCCTTGAGCCGGGAGAAACAGTATGTGTATTTTCTATCTAAGTTTTTGTTCTCTTCATCATAGAATTACTAAATTGTTGAACTTTACATGCATATCCATAATGATTCTGTTGTGGTGGTTTAAAACATAGTGCAACAAGAAATATTAATTTCATTATGTCAATGGTCACAGTTTCAAGTAAAAAATTACAAACTGAATATCCCAACAGTGATAGCTAAATTGAAGTGTAAAATTCGGTTTAGATGTACCTTAAAAATAAATGTTCTTGTTTTACCCAATTGTAATATTGTGGATATTAGGATTTTATCAGGTTTGTGAATCTGCCCTGTCTTTCTTTTTTAATCAGGGTAAAGATTGAAGAAAGATATAACTTCTTTATTATTTGGCCAAATTTCTATTCTCACTAAGAAGTTTGCTTATTAAGGGTTTGGATTTTGAACTCCATTTGTAACCATTCTCTGATCACTGTCACAAGGGTTTCTAATGGTCATGTGATGACTGATGAATAATAGACAGATTTCATTGTGTAGTTGTAGGGTGTTTCTGAAGTTATGTAATGCGCGTCAATTTGGTTGGTGGCGAAGGTGTTGTTTTGATTGTCTTTTAGCTTATTAGCTGCGGTGTCATTTCATTTGTCTTTCTGTTAGCTGTACAACGCTTGCTTTGGAATGCCACTCGTAGCCAACATAATGTTGATTCTACATACACACATTAGCATGAAGTTTATTTCACTTTGGCAGGTATTAAAAGCTTTAAGACGGCTGAAAGGTACAAGTAACAGGAAGGAGAAGATGTCACCCGAAACAAAACGACAGTTTGATCAGCTAACTGAAGACTCCGTGAAGCTAATGGAGAATGGTGAATACAGTTAAGTGCATGTTTTATTCCTTTCCTAATTCATTGAATTGTGAAATACATTTGAGATCTTTTGTCCATGTCTTACTTGGATCAAATAAGCTAATGCTGTTGATTTTATTGAGTATTACATTACTCATTAGTTCAGTTCTTTTCATTCAGATGTGTATCATGAAAAGCAGGAAGTTTTTCAGCGTGAGGCAGGTTTGTGTATACTTTCTTAACCATGTTTCCTTCAGTTTCCAGCTATCTTAATTTCCATAATAAGAGTTAGTTGTGGTTTTTGCATTATGCAAATTCTATTGGAGCATTGTTACTTGCTGGAGTTTACTTTTGACATCTCTCGAGATGACATTACCCTGCATCAGTATAGTTTCCATGTGTAAATGTACGTGTATGTGTTGCATCAGCTGCTATTGCAGTCGGTGGTATACTTCATTTCCTGTTATTTCTGATAAAATGGCCATTGAAGTCTATTACTCTGTCCTGGTCTATGGTCTGCCTAAGGGGGTTTTGCGCAGGGGATATCTGGATATGGTCTTAACCCCAACATTTTTCCATGGAGTGCCTGTATTCAGTACTTAAACATGCACATCATATTGATAGCCCATGAATCTCACTGTTACACCAAATAATGCCCCCTACATTGTTTGGCTTATTTACAATCTTTCCCCTCCTGAACTCTGGAGTGATCATATTCTGTTTATGTTTCTGCTTAAATATTGGTATCTGATCGTCAATATATATTAAATATGCGGTCTATGAATCTTTCAGAAGGATATGAAAAGTTAGCTCGAGCAAAGGGAAAGGTGGCATCCTTAACTTCAGATCTAGGAGATTCTGAATTCAGTCTTGGGAAGGGATTGCCTTCTGAGGTAGCATATCCCGGAGTTCCAGCACCCCCTGACAGTTCTGCAGGTTCCTCAAATCTAGATGTATCTACCGCACAAGCCCCAAGCAATGATGATGACTTTGATATGTTCGCAGAAGATGATGTACCTGCTACAGATAAATCATCTGATGGCAGTAATTTGGTAACTGGCCCCACATCTAATGGAGACAATCTTCCAGCACCAAATGCTATTAATGCAGATTCTGAGAGTAAGTTTGGTTTCTGATTGCAATTTGCGACTACCTTTCCTTTTATTTTGGAACTTTGCCCATATATCGCCTGGTCTGGTTTTTCTTATTTCTCTTCATTACTTGATGTACAGCTGGAGCCTTGCAAAACGACTATGTCTATGACGAGTCTTCTGGGTATTTCTCTCTCTCTCTCTCTCTCTCTCTCTCTCTCTCTCTCTCTCTCTCTCTCAATCAGGAATCACTTTTGTGCTTCTCTAGTAATCTTACCGCGCCATTCATTTTGTATTTCTCTGGGTATGACCATAGATACATGTCTAGCTAATCCTTTTGGTCTTATTTTGATTGTTCCTTTTCTATGGTTAATATGGTGCAAATACTGTCTCTATGAGGGTTCTTTATTGTTTTGGATAAGGTATTCAAATACTTGGCATGTCCTTTTGGGGAAAGCTCTTATAATTAGCTTGTAGACTCTCTGAATTTTTGTTTGTTATAGTTTATATTATTTCTTGCTTAGAATTTCATGTGTTTATTTTATTTTATTTTTTAAATTTTAGTGGTTGGTGGTAGAAAAGTTTATTTTTTGACATACATCATATCTTTTTATTTTTTATTTCTACAAGCTGTGAATGTTATCTATTATATTCCACCTATTTACTGCTAGATCAGTACTTTATATCTGGATTTACAAACATACAAAAAATGGCCTACTAATAAGATAGAACAACAGTGTGACTGAACACCTAGGAGGGTAAAAAATATTAATGCGTAGGAAATTGTGTTTTCTTGCTTATACTACTATGATTTACATATTACTACACACACATTATGTTGAAGCAAGTGAAGTTTGAGTTATGAAATATTATACTTTTGATCAGTTTGTGTTACTGTGTCGTGTAATTTTTGTGGTATTTTGCCATGATGAACTATTCAATAACAACATAATAATTTCATTCTTTCAGGTACTACTACAGCAGCAGTTTGGGTTATTATTTCGACCCCTCTACAGGACTATATTGCTCTGCAGCATCAGGCCAATGGTAGCGCAATCTTCTTTCTATCTAAACTTAATTTTCTTCATTGCATTGCTTTCAAGTTTACAAGTATTAGTTTTCTCAGGACTAGTCCATATTCAAGGATTTGACTATTTAAACACAACACATTTATGACATTGCACCTGTGATAGTATAGAGAATGAAGCTTGGTAATTTTTCCAATGGCGTAATGTCCACTAAATTAACTTATAAGTTAGGGATCTTATTGGTTTATCTTAATACTGTGGTCTAGTCCTATTTGAATTAATTATCTGTATGATCTTTTCTGTTCATGGTTTCATAAAATAAATTTATATCATAAGGACCTCTTTTATCAAGGAAATATTTACGAATAATCTAAGGTGCCAGCTGGGAATTTTTTGATTTTGGAGAATTGTGCATGGTATTAAGTTCAAAGACTCATGAATCATATTTAGGGGATGCCTTGCAAAACACAATTCTACAAATAGCTGATCTGTTGTGCTATCATTTGTATATACATGGATTTCAATTATTTAGCAGTGACAGATAAACCTTGAAGTGTGAGATGTGTGTGTGTGTGTGTTTCTCTCAATGACACTGTTTCATGACAGCATTTGACATCAGCTTCTTTCTTTCTGTTTTGTAGGTATTCTTACAATGAGGGGACAGGAACATATGACGAGGTTGCATCCAACGAGAGCTGAAAGTTTGTGTCCGCAGTTTCACTTTTGCTCTCTGTATAGACTACAAATTGTAAGAAGAAGAAACTATAGAGATATCCAAACTAGGTTCTTATGCCAGTGTAATTTCGGTTGAAAATTTTGATTACTTGCATTTAGATTGTGTACCAAGTGTAATATTGGAAACAGCTGTGTTGAAGCAGTAGTAGTGATTTTAGAATTAGATGCTAGCATCTACAAATGAAGGATAAAAGGTCAATTCAGGTCCTTGAATTGTTTAAGAAGTTATTGATACTTTCATTTAACATTGATTTTGGAGTCTATTTCGTACATGTTATATGTAATTAACTTTGCCTTGAATGTATTGATACTGTCAATGTATAACTGATGTCAATGACTAAATTGAACTGTGCGGAGGGACACGATTAATGTTAACAGTATGCTACTTGATTTTCACCCATCAAGTTAACGGGAAAAAACACCGGACTAGTCATGACCAGCATCAACAGCCATCCCCTTCACAACTATAAAACCCTAGAAATGGTGGCTCTGGTTCATATCGAATAAAACAGATAGACTTAAAAGTACAGAAAAATTTACAGACCACGCATGTCTAAAAAGACAAGGTGCCAGAGTTTTAAGTTGTAACACAGAACAGTCAACAAAAAGTAAATTTCCTTGCCACAAAAGAGCACACTGCCCCAATTAGATATAGTGCTAGGTTTGGCATAACATACTACCAATATTAGAGCTAAGAATGCTGATCAGAACATGCACAATTCAGACAGTACTCAACACAGAGCCAATAACAAATACACTACTCAGTATGTTTCACAAGTTTGTTCTGATGTGCAACCCTTCAGTCCTGCAAAATTTAAAATATAATATGAGTTGAATAGTCTCACTATGGACTTCAACATATACAGATAGAGAAACATCAAGAGAAATGCCTCACATCAACGTTTGATTTACTAGGGGATCGGCTTCGAGAACCAGCAAGTCCACCTTGTGGTGAAACACTCCGAGCAGTTGGGGACAGTTTCTCATGGCTGCGTCTGTATGGACTTTCACCCTCAGGAGTCCTGCGTGGCGATGGACTCCTCCGAGGAGTAGGGCTACGCCGAACAGGGGAGGCACTGTCGTGTGAAATATGTTTAGTATCACAAAGGGCAGCAATAAAGCAGCAGTGACAACAATAGTAATGAAAACAGCTGAAGAATAAAATGATGACAATGCTCTAATATTTAACCTATCAATTGATTGACTTCGACTATATCGCTCATCGTCATATCGGCCTCTACCCTGGCTTCTATAGCGATCTGGACTGGCACTGCGGCTCCTACTTCGACGGTGATTATCCCTGTACCTACCACGATCCCTGTCACGATCATACCTATCCCAACTTCTACTGCGACTCCTCCTCCTGTAATCTCTGTCCCTGTAATCATCTCGGTACCTAAAACGAGTAATAAACAGTGTCACAGAATAGCTTGGAGAACCTCAAAAAATATTTATAAGGATTGTTCATAAAGACTTCCAAGGTAATTCCTTCAGCTTTCATATTCATTAGATTAAAGAAACTCACAACAGCAACACGTGTTCAACTCGTTAAGCTAGTTTCAGAATGAAGTGCAGAAACAAATTTCGCTGGGATAAATCATCAAGTTCAGAAAACAGTTTCTTCCACTGCAGTGTTATTTGGGCATAAGAGACATCTCCCATTTCCCCAGCAGCACCAATCTATCAGGTACATTTTAAGAACTACAAATATCACCAAGCTCATGAACCCAGTCAAGCCTTCAAAGTGGCTGAACCTACACGTGGCACCCTCAGAACATCTTCAGAAGCAAATTAACAAGTCAAAAAATTAAGCATCCGGTACAGAGAAAACACTGTGGGTTTCAAAAATTGTCGGAAAAAGCAATTCAATATGCAGAAAGTAACAAATTTACCCCTTAAAACAAATCAAGAGCTCCTGCATACCATTCATCAGGGGAGTAAAAGGTTTTGTTTGAATGATATACAAATTTAAAGATTACTAAAAAGAGATTACAGCTTTCTGTGAGCATAAATATGAACATTAATACATGGCTAAAAGTTTCTAACCATTTCAGAGGGTTTGCAAAACAGGTCCTTCATCTACTGCCACCCAATATACTACCATTTATGGGGTTGGAAAGGACCAATGGACAAGAAAGTTACAGCTTAATTAACTGTAAACCATCGGGAAAAAAAAAATTAGCCTTATGTTTCAAAAAATGTCAGCAGTTCAATGATATCTTGAAAGAGAATAGGATAGGAAATAAGAGATGAAGACTGAAGAGGTGATTTCCCCATAAATGGTAGGGAAAAAGCAGTGATCCCTTATGATGATAATTACCCAATACAGCTTCACACTGAGAATCCATTTACAATCAGACCAGAGATATAACACCATAAAATATAGCAAAAAGGTTGAGCACATCGATAAACTTATAAGCTACTACAAATTAGTCAGAAATTAAAACTTACCTCCTCCGAGGACTGCGACTTCTTGATTTTGGAGCTGCTTCAATAATCCTTCCTTTATGACTAACATGAAAAATGAAAAATAGCAGTAGAGTCAAAAGACAATTCTCAACATCTACACCTTCTTACAATGACCCGAAATAAAGGTACAGTGTATGCAGATTAATACAACCATTTGCACAGCTCAATAGATGTTAAAAGTAATCTCAAGACCAATTGTAGAAATTACTCCCTCTATCCCAAAATGAGTGTCCTATTCGTCTTATCTTTGTCGCAAAAATGAGTGTGCTCTTTCCTTTTTTTAGGACGTTAGTTATGTATCCCTCGAGTTTGTTACAACACAAGTCATTAGGGATACATGAGAAAATATACAACACTTATTTTTGTCCCAAAAATGAGTGTGCTCTTTCCTTTTTTTAGGACGTTACTTATGCATCCCTTGAGTTTGTTACAACACGTCATTGGGGATACATGAGAAAATATACAACACTAACTTCTTAACTTTTCTCAAAATGGAAACCATGACGCTCATTTTGGGATACAGGGAGTACAAATCCTTTTGAGTCGACTACAAAGTACAAACATTACAAGAACATCAAGTTTTTATAAAACATATTAAGTACTTACATCCTTTCTGCATTTGGTCCATACTTGGCAAACTGAACTGTTATCTCACGACCATCAACCACTCTGCCTGAGGATAGTTAAATTGAATGAGTGACAAATCTCATAGATTTTCTCTGTTACATTAAAAAAAAGAGAGTAGAATACTAGAATATTACACTAAAATGATGCTTACCATCTAGCCTTTCCACTGCCTTCTGTGCCTCGTCTGCGTACTTGTATCGCGCAAAGGCAAATCCCCGAGACTCACCAGTTCTAACCCCCATACAGAACAACAAAAATGTGAGAATTCAGGTACCAGGTAACCAAGTCTCATGTTAATGTTTAATATACATATATGATACATAAACTTGGCATATTTACCAATTCTAATTACACCAAAAATAATACTGTACATATATTCACAAAGATTTTTAAAAGGTCTCTGAAATATGCTCAAATGTTTTACTTAGTTTTCTGATTGAGCTGCTAAATAAATAGATTTTGTATCTCATATTCCAATTTCACGTAATCTTCCCTTATTTTTCAAACAAAGCATGGAATTAAACAATTTTAGATGATAAATAATAATACAAAAAAAAAAAAACTAACTAACCTTCGATCTCTGGGGATGAAGATGTCCACCACCTTGCCGTACTTGTCAAATAGCGGGAACAAATCATCCGCGGTTGTTCCTGAAAAAATTCCCAGGAAAAAAACAACACAGTAAGTAAATCGAACCTTACATGCACAGATAGGGACATGCACGAATTGAGCCAGAGAGAGCGATAGAGCGTACGAAAGCTGATGTTGAGGATGAGAAGAGAGTAGGTGTCGCTGATGTCCGGAGGACCTGTCCTTCCGAAGTGAGACATTTTTGTGAAATGTTATTGCAGAGGAGCGATTTGGTGCTTTTCGTATGTCTAGATTAGGGTTTGTGGTCGGAGGGAGCTTGAAGAAGCTTCGCGAACAATCTAGAGCGTTGAGCGTCGAAGGATTGAGGCGGCGCGTATGGAAATGCC
>JAYMTE010000581.1:0-17031 GCA_036897545.1 Pelargonium fulgidum
GAATAAAATTTGTTCAGGTTTTACACCAAACACATGACATGGAATTATCATTCTGCCTAGAAAAGCATTCTGGCTGGAATGGTTATTCCATTTCACTCCATTACTGCGTACCAAACGTAGCCTATGTGTTCTAGTTAAAGAGACCCCTCTTCGGGGGTATACCCTAGTGACTATAGCAGTTTCCCTTTCATATCTCCTACGTAGGACTTATTTTATATTTGGAAGGGGCTACCCAGAGCTCCCAGAGGGTTTTGAAAAAGTTAGAAAAGAACTTATCGACCAATATTATACTAGCAACGCTTTTCTCACAACCAACAAAAGCTCATCTTTTTCTATCTTTGCAAGACCCAGAATCTAGAGCATTTGTTGTTATCTACATACCCCGCGTTAATTTTTGTATGCTTTAAGGGGTGTCGGGGGTCACATTTTAATAGAGAGGGCCCTCTTAGTGCGCAGAAACTTGCTTTGACACTACCGCTTTGTACATTTTAGGAATTCCCAGGTTAAGGTGTTTTTATCAACACTTTCCAAATACTGCAGGGATCTTCAGAGGGCTTAAAAACACTTGGGAGGGGCCCTCAGTCCCAAAGAACTGCTTAAATTTTAAAAACAAGCTCTTAGGAAGCGTGATATTAATTTAATTAGCCTACCACTGTAACCAATTTATGCTGGACAAAGCAAATAAAATTGAAAGGGGCGCTCTAGTTATATGTTGAATATTGGTTATCTCTCACTTTTATATGAATTTTCGGCAAAATTGTATAAAGTTTCCGGCGAGTTCATGAAATTTTCAGCGAGTTCATGAATTTTTCCCGTGAGCTCATGAATTTTCTGGCGAGTCTATGAATTTTCCTGCGAGCTTTGGTTGAAGAAGAAGGGTAAAGTCAAAAATATTTTGGGGTTTTAAAAAAAATTATCATGTATTGTGCACATGATCAAACAATGTCATTTTCCATCAAAATAATGGATGAAATAATGATGTGCATACTTCAGAATAGTCCAAAGTTACGAAAATATGTTAAGGATAGTAAAAACCAAAAGGTGTATAGTACGTGCTATCTGTAATTTTCCCTATCAACAATCGTCATTTCTTTTGTGTTAGAGAAACAAAGACTACCCCGAAAAATCATATAGTATTGGTGCCAATAGACGCATCTTGTTTAATATGATTTGTAGGCTATATGCAATCAATTGTTGCTGGTCCCAGTCCCAAGGTTTCTTGTAATTAAAAAGCTTTCAGTAAACAACCCAAAATCAGATTCACCCTGGCTGTGCTGATGATATGGTTGTTCGTGTTGCCCATCGATTTCATATAGGACAGTCCATTGATTGAACACAAGATTGTTGTTCCACAGACTGCTCACAAATACTTCCAAAGGCAATGGAATTGAATACTTTTTATTCTAATAATCACCAGTGTCAAAATGCTGGAGCAAAAACATCAAATTCTGAATCAAATATTGCCAAGAATTCAGACCTAGCACGATAGTTCACCCAAATCAACCACTTTCAAGACATGCAATATTAATCTCTACGTGTCACCAATGATAGGAATTTCAATGGACTCTGCTCTACCATTCAAGCCAGCATTCACAAACTATCTTGATGTTGTTCCACAGTGCTAATCCAAATACAACCCTAGCCTCATCATTTCATCATCTGGTTTGATGTCAACTTTGAGGATTCCACAACAAATATGCCAAAAGCGTAAAATCTGCCAAAAATGTGCTAAATAACCACAGAAAACAAGTAAAACCTACTGAATATGCATAATGTTCCACAAAGTCCATGAGATGATCCATTGAGCACAAAAAGTTGATTATGAGTGTAAATAGGCCCAAAATGAGGTAAAATACACGAAGTCTATACAGGTTTTGATTTAGGGTCGAATAACTAGTATAAAATACGAGTAATCAGTCACAAGTATTGAGTCTCAAATGTCAAAACTTAAGTCTCAAGTCTCCTTCCAAGCTAACGTGTCAAGGTATTGTGTATTTTCCTTTGTAGCTTTGAGCAAGCGTGGAGACAATACACACAAGAAACAAAGAACTCAGGGTGGTATTTTCGGGAAGTCCTTTGTTGAAAACAATAGAGCTTTTCTAGAGAGCTCTAGAGAGCTTTTCTAGAGAGATAAAGCTATAGAGATAAGTGAATGTAAGAAATGAATTTAAGATCCCCTTCTTACTAAGGGGTTGTGTATTTATAGGCTCTTACAACCTAGTGCCACATGTCATTATTTGATTGGTTGGTGTATTTTTTAGGCCCATCAAGGCCCACTTGGGTCCATTGAGCCCATTTGGTCCACTTGGGTCCATTAAGCCCACTAGTGGTGTTGGGCTTCTTATTCTCCGGATGCGTTACTTGTGCGGAGGAGGTCATGCTTTGTAGGAGGTTGAACTCTGTTGGGAGGTCACACTCCGTAGGGAGTTAGTACTCTGCGATGAGCTCTTAGATGTCTTTGCTTCATCTGGAAAGGCCTCGAAGATATTTTTTGGAATAGATTAAGGATATCACCCAACATTATTACATTCATATTAGAGGCGTTAGAGCTAAAAAAAATGAGACCCATGTGTGTGTCCTCCTTAGCATATAGCCCAAAACAAGTTGTTTTACTAAAACAACCGTCACAAACTCCACACAAACTAAAAAATTATGCACAACCCATCGTAAGAAAAATAAGACACAAAGGAACACGACAAAACAAAAATTCTCAGCATACGACTAGCATAGGGCTACCTATGAGCTCTTCAAATTTGTTGTGTTTTTAGACTTTTTCAACCAAAATCTGTAATGGTACCCCTCTACAAAACATACCTCAAGAAATCTGTTGGGAACAGACCGAGGATATCACTCCCAACGTTATTATGTTCATATTTGAGGAATGGGAGCTCAAAGTTAGTATTCAAGTGCGTGTCTTCCTTAGCATATAGTCTCAAACAAGTCGTTTGATCGTGTAGTTTTACGGGGAAAAAAAAAGGGCATTCAAGGGCTTTATCCACACTAAGAGATTAAGCGCAACCCATTGTTGAAAAGATAAGACACAGAGGACCACGACAAACAAAAATATCCAATATACGTCTTACGTAGGTCATACCTATGAGCTCTTGGATGTTTTGGCAAAAATCTGTTATGGTATCCCATTACAAAACAAGCCCCCAGAAATTCTTTTGGGAATGGAAAAGGGCATCAACCAATGGTAAACCATTCACTTCAGAGGCGTGAAACCTCAAAAATTGAAGCCACGTGTGCATCCTCTTCAGCGTATAGCCCAAAACAATACGCTCGTAAAACAAGCAATTTTACAAAAAAAAAATAATAATAATAATAAAAAAATAGGGCTAGCATCAGCCAGGCGCACAATAGATATTATTTGATAACTCCATAGCCAATAATGTGCGCCTTCCATTGAAAAGGCTGACTTATGAATTGACTACCCTGTGTAAAGACCGCTTCAAAAAACAAATTCAATTCTAGCGTAGAATTGAGTTGAATCGACACTAACACAAAATACAAACATATAAATTATTGGTTTCCTCTTCTCAGGCTCTAACTCAAGCAACAACATGCATAATATTGATTACATCATCACACAGCTTAATTAATTACATATATTGAATACATAACTAATTAAGATACCTAATAAGTTGTACATAAGCACTTTGTATCTAAATCAATGTTACTATTTCTAGTAGTACAAAACTATTCAAACTCATATTCCAATGCTCATTAATCAATAAATGAAAAAGCAGAAAAAAGAAGGGCATATCTTAGTCAAGGTATCATCATTTTTATCCTTTTGACCATATCGAGTTTTGTTGTATATTACAATCTAACTATATATATATATGTCAGGAGAAAAAGGGGCTTAGCTTGTTTTTTCCATCTTCACGTCATGTTATGCTCCTTTCTGTTTCTCTAATCAATTTTGCATCATGTCAACCGAACGATAAATCCAGTCTATACAACTCGAACCCAGGTTCCACCACACATTGGACAACCATAGGCCCACCGGCTGATCCACCAAGTTTCACGCTCACTTTGATTACCCGCATTGGTCGCACCAGGAGAAGAAAAGGCTGAGGTCTGCCGCAAACATCTTATGCACTGCATCACAAATGGTAGTAGTTTTAATCGTCAAATTAAGCTAACTCTCAAACATACAACGGTTTGCATTCTTCTTGGATTTGACCCAAGTCAAATGTTTGGATGCACAAACAATTTGAATTCAGATTTGGATCAAATCCAATAGGATTCAAAACATTCCCCTACAACATTAGATTTTAAATTATATTTTCAGTTCAAATCCAAGAATACAAACACAACCTAACATCCTCCGTCCCGAAATAATTGTCCACTTCACATTTTTTTTTTTTTTTTTCACTTACACCCTCATGTGCTATTTTTGTAACAAACCCATGCATCACTAACCAAAACAGAAAACAGACAATTAATCGGAGACTTTATTTATTTATTTATTTATTAATTTTTTTTTTTTTGAGGAAGTGGTCAATTATCTGGGATGAAATGAGTATATCAAATGCAGTGGAATATCTATTAGCATAAAGTCAGCTGAATCTAGCAAAATGATTATCCGTGCAAACATCTAAAGCATTAGTTAAGCATAACACCCATATGCATTGACCTCAATATATCATTTTAGGACGGAAAAAACTCCCAATCAAATGTTATGCTAGGACGGATATTGTACCTTGTACCAAACTCCTTCGAGACCAGTCTTCCACACAGCAGTAACAACATCTCTCCGAGATCCCATTATGCCAAGATATGCACCCAGACCCACAGATGTATTCAAACCGAAAGCAGCATCTCTCTCAGACATCCTGCGTTTCCTTGGCCACAGGCCATGGGCTCCATAATAAACATCACAATTTTCCAACGTGTTGAGCTCCAGAAGGTCTGCAGAACTACTTAGTTTGGGTGTATCATCTGGAGGACCCATATCCTCTGGGTCAGACCAAGGCCCACCAAACATATTCCGCCTGTGCCATTCTTCAGCTGGAGGGTGAAGTTCTAACTCACGGAGCAACAAACCAGCAGCATCTGCACCTCTAGGTCGGGGCATATTCTATGTATACCATCAGAGATCAAAAGAAAAGTTTGAACAAATCAACACGAACTTGCATTCATTTCGGTGTGTAAAATTTTAACAGAAAGAGAAAGTTTGGTGCCAAAACATGCAAATTAAATGACAAACTTCCTGAATAAACATACTTTACATTCCTAATTCCTACATAATAATGTTACTGGTGGCTTGGCTGCAACTTTCTTGAGAATAACTTTGAAGGTGAATCTAACAATGAATTATAGTATCAGATGCTGTTACTTCTCAAAGCATCCAAGATTTCCTAAAGTGTGCAATCCAATTTCTCAGGTTGAAGAGTAGTTATTCACTCCCACGTTTTGATTTCTAAAGCTAACCAATGAAGTTTCAAATTAGGAAAAAAATATTTTATACCTGGTATATACATGTGCTCTGACACAAATCTTCGATTTTCATGCTCACCATATATTCTAGCTAAATAGTTAAAAATAATTATCATAAGTTCAAATTTAACAATCAAACTAAGTTATTACCATTCGAGTGTTCGTGTCTGACGTGATTTGTCAACCAAAAAGGATGATGTCAAGTATTTTGCAACCGTTATTAGTTAACTCAATAACTATTGGGTCTAGAACAGTCTACAATTAAGGTATTCAGAAAATCTAAACTATACCCTTTGTACAGCCAAATATCTCAAATTCTCAAGTATCCAATAGAATACATATAGATGAGTATTTCTAATAGCTAAACAGTTCAAGTTGTCCTCGTCTCTAATATGAATATTTCACAGAATCAATACTTTGATTATTATTAGATGAAAATGAAGCGGATTTTTCTTCACTAACCAAGCCCAATTCTCCACCCACCCAATGCATCAAATGTCAGTCCCTGTCCGACCTTTACATAGATAAAGGTCATCCCAGCCAAGATGGGCGGACAACAAAGCGCATGATTGAGTCTAGTCAATAAAGATACAGAATGCCACATATGATTCCCTGACAATTATTTAGTCTTCAACAAAAGAACCTATGAATCCGAAATAAATTCATTTAAATAAAAATAACACAAAGGCCATGATACCTGCATATGTGGACCAAGTGAAGCCTCAACAACCTCGGGTAATACAGTATAATTCCCGTCAATATAGTGCAACCGTACTTGAATGTTGCTGCCTCCCACCTGAGAAATGGGCAAAGGGTGTGCCAAGCCTGCTGTTCGCCGACAAAGATCCATGAGTATGAGAAAAAGCACTTTCACCTGCAACAATAACACATAAAAAGTTGTATTTCAAATCTATACGCAGAGTCCTGTTTGGATCTCGAAAATATTGAGAAGAAAATTATTACTTAAGGTATACTTTGTTAATTGTCTTTACCTTATCGGTTACATTTTCTTCAACATTTCTATGGTACAAATTATCTCAACGATTTACATGGGTGAAGAATAGGAAACAGAAAAAGAGCATAAATTTCTACCTCCTCAAATGTGTATCCTTGACCAGCATTTCCAGAACCTAATCTTGAACGGCCAGCAGGTCCTTCTTCAGCACCTTTGGCTGCCAGTTTGATCTGGCCAGCTCGGGATTCCTGACCATCAGCTGGTATTTGTTTGGCAGAACCACTATTGACCTCTTCCACCTTGCCAGGTGCCCCAGGCTGAGGTTTTTGGGTATTTGTATCGGCATTTCTCTGCGCACCCCCCATGTAACGAGGTAATTGTGTTCGCCGAAAGAAAA
The DNA here is from genome assembly GCA_036897545.1 of Pelargonium fulgidum. Lineage (NCBI taxonomy): Eukaryota > Viridiplantae > Streptophyta > Magnoliopsida > Geraniales > Geraniaceae > Pelargonium > Pelargonium fulgidum. Next base: position 6,798 of record JAYMTE010000581.1, read on the forward strand.
AGCAGAAAAGCAAAAGTTGGCATAATCTGTGAAGGAAATGGCAGTCCCCAATGAGCCTAACAGCTGGTGTTCCGGGGAAGGTCCCTGTATTTATGCTTATTGGCATGAAGGGAGTTGGGCCAGTAATTGGGTTTGGTGTTGAAGTGGAAACTCCTTCCGTGGTGCTACTAATCTTAGCAATTGCACCTTGCACCCACGCTTGCATCTGAGTATTTCCAGTAGAACTTGTAGTGCCACTTTGACCTCCTGAAAATTTCAGTATCACAGTTTTATAATCGATAATAGACACATAAGAACTCAACAAACCACTGGTTTTGTATGACAGCATCAAATCGCATGAGCAACCACCTTATACGTACAAGATCAAAATCAGAAGATGGTACAGCATACTAACCCTGACTTGTGGCAGGAGAAGTTGCACTTTGGGTTGGACTTGCCACCATATTTCGGTTGCTGCCTGTGCCTGCAGTGACAGCATGACTGGCTAAAGTGCGGCAAAAGCTTGCATAACGTCGCAAGCGTGTGATGAAATGTGAAGCTAGGTCAAGAACTGCATCAACGTAAGCCTGCATTGTATTGTAAGAGCTGATCAATAAATCACTTTGTTTCAAAAAGAAAAACAAACAGAAAGGGAGACATGAATGGAAAAGTGGCACACTAGAGCACAAACGAAACTAAACCCAAGAAGCCTAGCTTTCAGTGCTTCAATGCTGTCAATATTAATCACTTAAATGATTATTACAAGACTAGACTATACATTGATAAAAATCCTGATCCAAAATAAGCTGAAAAATTAAGTGTATTGCAGCAATACATTTAACTCTTTTAGAGGAAACCAAAAGCATCAAAATACCCTTACTAGCTCACTTATCAGTAACATAACAGTACCAGTCGCATAGCATTTTAGAGATGAAAACCTGTGTTTGGGTCCTACAAGTTAGAGTTGGCAATTTGGATCCGAATCCGCAGGCCCTTGAAATCCAACCCACATTTTTGCGGATTCAGGTCGAGTTTACCATGAAAGAATAGCAGATTGTGTCGGGCAAACTCGCATCACCCCCACTTCTTGTAGGAGTAATTATTATAGTTACGTGATTTATTTTAATAAAATAAAAAAGAAACAATACAAATTCTTAATCGATCAAAAAGACTTTGGTAATATTTTATGTAAAACAAACTACACTTTTGTAAAAATAAATAATTAAATATATTGGTAAATTACATTAGAATTTCAAATTTTGAAAGTATTTAGAATTTTTTTAGGAGAGTTGTAATATATGTTAAAAACAAAGCGGCTCAAAGTGCCTAGCATTGCGTATTTGCGTTGAACTCTGGCTCCGCCATATAGCAGCAGAATCAGCTGATCTTCAATATCCATGATTAAAAATTCATTTAAGTTATGAATGAAATTTAAAAATTTTAAAAATTAACCTGGATACTTGGAACAAGTGCTGGCTCAACAGCCATTGCTTCAGGGTCAATGCCTGATAATGTTTCACCAGATGCCTGCCATGGCTCGGGTACTAAAGCTGAAGGGTTTATCAAAGCCGATTCAATTCCTTTTCCCAACATATCCAGCAGCAATCTTGCTTGCATATCCAGAACCATTGCTCTAACCTCTTGAGCATTCGTACCTTCCAGCAGCCTGCATTTTATCCTGTCTAGACTCTGCCATGTATACATACACATAAACAAGCAATAAATAGCATAATAAACATCATAATAATAAATAGTAATTGAAAAAAATATCTAAGTAGAGCCTTTTCTGTCATGGAAAATCTTAACTTTGATATTGACGAATAAATAAACAAATATGTAAAACCAGTAATCATTACATAATGCTGAGATGACAAATTGCTCAAATAAACTTACAGGGCCATATAATTGTCTATGCTCAGTGGAAGGAAGAGAATGAAAATCCGCATCCAGGACTGCAATCACACTGTTCAATAAAACTGAAACAAAATATTTACCATCAATGAGAGGTACCACCCATCAAAGTTCAAACACTGTTATAGAAAAATGCCTATAGAAAGAAGAAATTATGCTTTCCGCAACCAAATTGGGCTTTGTTTTTTATCAACTCAAAAGAGAGTTTTTCTAAGTAAGGCAGCATTCCCTGAGGCGCGAGGCACACCTTTAGAGCCTCAAAATAGTTGAGGCAAGGCGCATGTGAGGCCTGAGGTGTGCGTCTCAATTCAGTATTTGAGGCTCACCAGTCTATTTTTTGCTTCCACAAGGTCATCTTCAATTAAAACCGTTCATTTTGGTCTCTATTAAATTAGGGCAATTGTGAGGATAACTATACATCTTTGATAGTCCCAATTTACCAATACCAAAATTAATTTTTATCTTGCAAATTGGGACTGCTAAGATGGAGTCTTCATTTTAGGGTTCCATAATGTAAAATCTGTCTATAAATTTGTACTATTAACACCAATGATTTGTCTATTACAGAAGATATATTAAAAAGAAGAAGATTAAACACAGCAGTAATGATGAAGACTCTTTATTTTAGGGTAGTACAATTTAAAATCTGTCTTATATAGTTGTCCTCCTTACACCAGCAATCTGAATATTATAGAAGATATATTAACAAAAAAAAAGAAAAAAAAAAAAAAAAAAAAAAAAAAAAAAAAGATAAAGCAGCACAACAAAAACAGACCATAGCAAATAACCAGCAGTTAACTAATATGTTCTTTTATTAAATTGTTTTGATAATGTTTCTGTGTAAATTGACATTTTTTAAGTAATTTTAAAATAGTAATTCGCTTCATAGAAGCCCATGCCTCACCATGCGCCTCCCACCTAGGCTCTAGACTCTAGAGGACCCTAGCATCTCAAATGCGCCTCGTGCCATTTAAAACACTGGTTTGGGGAAATGACATAATCAGCAAATCCACACGAGCAATATAGAACAATAATATAGAGGTGGAGAGCTAATACATTCTAATTAGTAAATAACCATGCATAAAGAATAAAACTAGGGCTACAATTATTGGGATATTCTCTCTTTAATAGTTTAATTCATCCCGAGTATAATCCCATCCTTCGACTCTGTACTTCCCTCCCCATTCCTTTTTCTTCTTATCAAAGTCATAGCAGAAAGTTCATAAAATTTTGACAAAAGTTTAGACCATTACCAATGCCATCCTCAGCAGCACTCTGTGTACAGCCAACAGCATCCCACCAATCTACTCCGACCAACAGACTCCACCAAAACCTGCTCAGACAAAACCAAACAATAAATGTCAGCCATCAAATCTCTGCCCATAAAGATGACAAATTTAATAAAGTACCTCTCAGCAATTGCACGCTCCCAGGTTGATGAGTTTGTCTTCACCTGGCTACTTGGAACAGCTGATGGAAGAACGCGAATTATCTTCAATATAGTACGATCCTTACTTGTGTCATGCCACACTGAAGCTGAACAGCAGCTTGTAGAAGAGAAGGCAGGAGCAGCAATTGCAGAACCAACGTTAATCTGGTAATTATCCACAGGCGCAAAGTTTGGACCAGAGAAAATGTGAACCCCACCCCGAAGAAATGCAATAGCAATTTCACCACCATGAGCAGAATAAACAATTCGAGCAAGCGTCCTAACATCACTTGGAAGATCAAAGGGATCGAAAGTAACTCTTTTCGCTTTATCACCAGCACAATCAGATGCCTTTTGCACATCAGGGGTTGGTCCTGCTGCACTTGCTTGGTGACTTTTAAAATCATTAGTTGGCGGTATGCTTCTATCAACCTTGGACTGCCAAACTGTTTGCATGGGTGCCTGCCCACCAAAACTGGAAGTGGGATTTCCAAATATTTGATGAAGAACAACAGGCTTAAGAGATGACTCCCATCGTTGCACTCTCCAACCTGTGATTGAGGGACCCTCATCTGGATCATAGGGCGACATGTACTGTCCTGCACATGTAAAATTAGTGAACTAGTCACTGAACCTATATGTGAACATACAAAGGGCCCTAAACAAGGGTGTGATGCAACAGTAGTACAATACAATTAATCAGATGTAGATAACAAATGCTAAATATGTAGATGAGGATTCTAGGCTGTTTGAGTTTGATATGGAACATATGTAACTTATCTTAGCCTCTATATGTCCATACGCTTGCGAGAAGAACAGAGAGTTGTAATCACAAGAAACTAATATACAGATATGTTGGTTTCAAACAAATAAAGAAACTTAAATACAATAAAATATATTCAAGAAAAAGGAACATACATTCTTAAGTACTATTACTATAGACACCTTTAAAGCAATAATGATGCCCAGGAGAACATAGAAACTATGAAACTGGCTGTGATGTTAAAAGTATATGCACCAATCATCATCAAGAGGAAATCGGCGACTGGTTAGGTTGATCAACTACAGTATGACAATGCCATGGCATATGGGAAGAAGAGTACAGCCATTAATCCCTTTTACTCTACGTACATACAAACCTAAAGGGAAAAAAAATAATGCTATAAACAGGGAAAAAACAACTCATGAAGTTCCAGCCTTCCAGGAAGCACAATCAGTAAAAAGAGGGAAATTACAATCAACAATGCACAAAAGAAATCCATTACCAAAAATCAAACAAGAATGACTCATAATAGCAACAGCCAACAGTATGAAATGGAACTGATTAATTTAAATTCAAATTGGGATAATTAAAGGTACCTTCAACAATCACAACCGCTATCACAGAGCCACCACGAGTTGGATCAAAGGCAACTGCAGTAACTCCAGAGCCCCATGTAGTGGTTGCTGCAGATTGAGCAGCAGCCTCAGGACTCACATATGCAGAAAAGTTTGAAACTGGAGAACAATGAAGTGAAACAGAATCTCGGAGATCTTGATCTGTGTGTTTTCTCCCTTGCTTTGCTTCAGACAGGTACTCTTGCCAGCTAAACAAATAAGCAGCCAAAGGGGCAAAACCTACCCAGCAGGGTGGATTCAGTGAAGGTGGAACACCATTGCTTGTACTACTTGTCTTTGGAGTTGCTTGGAATCCATTTCCAGGGCCAGGAGTGACCTCCCAAACAACAACAGTAGAAGGGTTTACAATTGGGACACCAGCCACATGCATGGCACCCTTGTCTGTAATGATAGCATCAGCTGCCATAATCCCACTAGGCCCAGCACCTAAGAGTCCTTTACTTGTGCAAAACCACTTAGGTGCCACAGTGTTCTTAGTAGGGGGCCGCTGAGACCAATGTAGCTGAACTGAGCCTGATGAGAAAACGGAACATACACAGAGAAAACTGGGCCACCTAGCTGAAGCCTGAGACTGCTGTGAAAGGAACTTTTCCTCAAGTATTTGGGTATTGAAGTTGGGTATTGAAGTTCAGACAAAGGATTTGGGTCGCCTCATGTATTTTTTGGGTATTGAAGTTGCCCAATCTGATGCGGGCATCGTTATCTCCCAGCACAAAATGGAATAAAAAGAAAAAAAAATCAAAAAGTAAAGTGGCTATCATATCAAATTTTAACTATATATATATATATCTTTTTCCAGAAGGCCTATACCAATATATCATTTCTTTACTAACAAACCATTTTTGCTTAAACTAAGCAACTCCTTACTTGTGTCATACAGAGCAGTAAAAGAAAAACAAGTTAAATAATGAAACATATGCCAGTATTATCAGAAAAAATAGAAATTGATGATAGTCAAGCATTCACTTATTCTTTAATTAGAACTAATATTACGAAAAATGACAGTATAAACCTACAAAACTTAGGAATGAAATTGGATGTATGTATAAACACATCCATGTATCCCATATTAAGGATTGACAGCAAATAACACAAACCTGAAGCCTGAGACTGCTGTGAAAGGAACTTTTCCTCAAAAGTTGACTTTGAATTTGTGGCGGTACTTGATTTTGAGGAAAGCCACCTATACTGATTTTTTAAACAAGAAAAGGAAAAATGAAATGATCAGAATACCAACATCACATGAAAAAGTTTTAGCAAAAGGAAGCTTGGTGAAGAGTAAAATCTTGTAGATTGCTGACAACACAAGAAAACTGAGTGCACTACATTGACATACAGAAGTGCAATAAGCAAGGACTACAAAAAGTGAATTAAATTATAAATACTATTACAAAAGCATACCAATCAATACACAGATATATGCCCATCAGAAGATGTAATCATTCTCTAGGCTATCAGAGAGGAACATAATACAGGTTTGAACTATACAACCAGAAGAATATATTTATAATGAAGAGCTATATTTAAGCGTCTCAAAGTTAGATGCATTCACAAAGAGGGGCTATCATGTCTAGGACCGACAGTCTGGAACACATCAAAAAATTAATATTACAAGTAGACAGTACCAACTACTAAGATGGTGGACAAGAGAATAAAAAACACTTAAGTGAAAAGTCACAGAAACAATTAGTGTTTGAAGCAATTGAAACCTAAGGCCACAACATAGCTTCCAAATTTTGGCAGGAAGCTCCCAGGAAAGTTGAAAGGAAAATGGAGAGAAAACAAAATATTGATAATTACAACATTTACCCAAGGCCTTTTGGCATAATGGAACAAAAATTCTAGAACCTATCTGCAAAATAACACTTTCAAAACCTGATGCTCTTTGTTTAGTATATGAGTAAGGATAATCTCACAGGGACAGAAACCATGTACATGATCACCTTTCTTGAATAACAAAAGAACATACAGCTAAGCAGTTTCAGAGAGAAATAGGTATCTAGACAAACTTGTTCTGACGTTATGTTATACACAGCTGAAATTTCTCCAATATATAAGACATCATTTTTCTACACTAATTATCCAAAGGAAACTAACAAGAGTACTAGACAATTGGTATACCACACTTCCAAGACACACTCACACACAATTTGCATTCAGATTTTACACATCAGACATGTAATTTAAAAATATCAGATATGCAAGACAAAAGCAATAGTATACCGGAGACACCCCTGAGAGCCACTTTGTGACAACTGCAATGTCCTGCCGCCATTCATGCTCACGCTGCCAGCAGCTAGCATCACGTACGAGATTAGCTGGCTCCTAAATAAACAAACCCATCCCAAATAAGAATCCTTAACATGCTATAAGCGAAAGGTGACCAAGAACAACAGAAAGCGGGCAAAGAAGGAGAAGGAAAATAAAGAACTAATTGGCCAGCAAATTTATAACATAATGAATGCACTGAATAGATACAATTAAGAACTTGTGAGGGGAAAAAATAATCTACTTTAGAATTTGGAGATAACAATCCAGCAGGGCTAGCTTACTTGTGAAGGCTGAGTCCAGATGGTTATCCTCCCATGGAAATTAGCTATAAGTAAGGCACGTGGACAAGAAGTTGGGGACCATTCAATGAACTGAACAGAATCACGAGGCGAATCTGCAAAAGTTATTCAGTGCAATTTATGATAGTTCGAAAATTAAGATGTGAGGTTAATAGGAGCATAGTTTATCATCCAATGTGTATCAATGTATCAAAAATATAAAACAATATATATAAAACAAACATCCTAAACAAATAGATAATTATCGTGACGCTGTAGAAAAATTTACACAAAATCTAGTACTTACAATCAATTTCTAGCACTCATTAAGTGTTAGAAAAAGCTTTCACCCTTAACGGATTGCTTAGACCGTAAATAAATTGTCAACTTCTCAAATGATTTGAAAATTACAGTACAAAAAATATTGATTTAAAGAAGATAAATGGGTTTTGCCATGCTGCAGAGAAACTATTGAGGTACACAATTGTAATAAATGAGGATTATATTAGAAATTTAAGGAATTTTTATGATTTCATTTAGTTTTGCTGACATCTTTATGTTGTAGAATTTTAGCAAGTCTTCAATAATGAAGATATTAATTCATGTCCTATTAAGAATTGATCTGAATAATTTTCGTAATATTTTCCAACATACGTTACAGTTACTGATATTTACCAAGATTCTCGAGCTTAATTGAGCATTTCTTTCCTAGTTCTCCTTCTATCTAGTTTTATTTATGCCTTAATTATCTAGTTAAATTTGAATAATTATGTTACACACAATGGTTTAGACTTCCACCAGACCACCACTAAAAGGTCTACCTTAGTACTTAGTAGTAGGGTTTCACTTTATACCTTATTCATTTCATTTTATTGTTTTCCAATGCGGGACTGTAGTCACAACTTTAACACTCACGTGTGAGTCTCATATTTTCTTCTTTTTATCGTGAGCTCAACACATTTACAGTCATGGGCCTTTAAATAGGCACCCCCCTCAAGTGTAGGTATTTTCCTTCTATACGTGAGCCCCTACAGCCATGTCCTATTGCAAATGGGTTGGAGACCACAAGGGGAGGTAGCATAAATGGGATATTTTCGGGTCAAGGCCAGGGCCAAAACACGGCTCTGATACCATGTTAAATTCAAATAATTGGGCTACACATAATGGTTTGCGTTTCCACTACTAAAAGATCAACCTTATTAGTAGGATTTCACTTGCACCATTATAAGTAGCTTATTCATCTTATATTTTTTCTCAATTGATGACTTTAGCCACCACGTTAACATATCTATAATATGATTCACTCTTAAGTTTTCCTATTTCTTTCTAATGTTCACATCTTGTTTAGTTTAAAGTTTAAACTATAAGAACATTACTAGACCTTAAATAGTATCAAGAACCTTTAAGTGTGGTATCATGTAGAAGGTGGATCTCCCAAAAAAATTAGTATAATGGTTATTTGATTTTCATAATCAAGGATAATCTTTTTCCACCACAGAGTCATGTAGTTAAAATAATAAAAAAAGACAATTAGAACATTTTTAGAGTTCACTTTCTACACTGCAATATAACTAATTTACTAAGAATTTCCGCTTAGTTGAATGCAAGTTGCAATCGGTTTTATGCAAAGGTCATTAGTACCAGCGTAATCTGCTATGAGATTGAAACAGCCTAGTCTATAATATTTTTTTGTTCGTATTTAACCATATTCGTCAGCATTTTAACTTCCAAGCAGAATGATTGGCATGCAATTTACCTATAAGATGAACCCATTCCAATGACCTGTTTGCTACAAAGAATGTATTCGCTCAGCTTTGTTTTGATATTTCTGTCGAAGTTAATTAGATATTAGATGGATTGAAATATAAAAGCTCTTTTACAATAAGTCCTATATAAATATCATGATTCATTAGGCCATGCAAAATTTCTTCCTTTAGATAAGTATTGAATATAATGGATAAAATATTATCTCACAGGAAATTACAAATAAGGACAATATATCTAGTTTCATACCAAATTATTCAATTTCTTACAAAAGGACAAACTATAATTGTAGAAGGTGCACAACGGTACCTGCAATTACATTGAAAACTGCACACTCAGTAGGCCGCTCGGGGATCACAATATGTATGGGGATCCAAAATGGTGGATTGGCATTAGAACTACAAATGCAAAGAGTGTCAACAATTATTATCCCATATTATATCAATTATAAAAATTCACTGAGTGAAAAGAGAAGGGTTGAAACAGGGTCTAGAATTCACCTTAGATACAAAATAACTTGCATACAGAATAAATACAAAATAGAACTTCAAGATATGAAATATATATATAGAGAAAGAGAGAGAGAGCAAGGAGCATAAGCCAAGAGTTATTTGTCTTAAGCTAAGCCATCAATGAGGTTGTGACACCTCATTAAAATTATGTATTTAGTGGGTCCCTCTGCTCCCACAAATTTATTGGGGTGGGTACAGGTGAAATTTTAGTACGGGTGAAATTTTAGTGTGGTGCCATGAATTCATTGGTTTTGCTTAGTATAAACCAAAAAAACCATGGCTCGTATCCCTCCCTCACTCCCTCCCAATAAATTATTGACATGGTTTTCGTAAGTGAAATCATGTTCAGCTTCTAAAGAACTCCCTTTCTTGTTATCACTATAAAGAAGAACCAGAAAAGCCTACACATGGGAGGCAAAGGCTCTAAAAGTTGGTATAACACTATACATTAGTCAAACCTCTATCACTTGTCTTTTCATCTTTACACTCTAATAATCAGTTTGCTGCATATTTCTCCTGCAAAGAAAATTCTCTAAAGCATGCCTTTTTTATCTCTCTATCTAACTCTCATTTTTTGTTGGTTATTCACAATGATCAAGCCTAAAGACTCATACAGATTGAAGACTCATAGGAACATTTAAGTTGAGCCTCTTTCCAATATCGTGAAGCAGTGTTTTAAAAGGCGCGAGGCG
>JAYMTE010000582.1:0-17021 GCA_036897545.1 Pelargonium fulgidum
GTTTCGCGAATAAGTTCAGGCACTAATAATACCTTTATCCTTAGAACAAATGAGATAGTACATGAACTTTTGGAAACCTTTTTTCATATATTTTTTGTATAGTCATTTGCGGTGCACATGTCATATTGATGTGGCATCAAAAATTGACTGGATAAATGACGTGACATCTTTTACTAATGTGAAATTTATAAACCTAATAAACCGTTTGGTTGAACATGTAATAAAAATATCGGTAGTCGTAGTCGGAAGCTGGGACATGTGAGGGTCAGCCTCATCATCTCTTCCACGTCACCATCGAATAGAACAGAAAGTGCCACGCCCGATGGCTCTATAATATAATCCGGATAAGGATTGGCAATACTCTATTTGTCAAACATCCATTATCAAGAACACACCTCCATCTCCAACCATGAACCCTCGGCATCTCATCCCTCCACGTGTCCCCATAATACCAGATCCCCAAAACAATTTTCTCACGTACGGCTTGGAATGGTACATGGTATTAGCATTATAGTATAGTAGCGAATCCTGAATTATTTGTTGTTATTTAAGTCCTATGATTGTAGTGCCTTGTGTTGTCAGCTTCTTTGGATATCAAACAAAATGATAATACTGTAAATAATCAAATAAAGAAGAAAGCAAGCTACAGCTTAGAAGAAGAAGAAGAAGAGTGTGGTATTTTAGAGTGTGCAATTGGGGAGAGAGAGAGAGAGAGAGATGGGTGGAGAGATGAAATTTCAAGAGGAGAGAGCAGAGGACAGTCCAAGGAGTCCAGAGGCAAAGCTGGGGATGCAGGTAGGGGATCTTTGGGAGACACAAGAGTCACAGCTCACTCCCACTGAAAAGCTCAATGCTTGTTTTGAGAGCATCCCTGTCTCTGCCTTCCCTTCTGCTCCTTCTTCTCAAGGTTTTGCCTTTTTCTTATCATCTTTGGAATTTTATTGCAATTTATTGAATTGGGTATCTGTTATGATTGTAAATTGGGTTATGGATCATAAATTGTTTGCTCAAAGTGGGTTTTTTTTTTCATTAAGTTTTGATCATACCCTTTTGTTGATGGAGAGTTATTAGTCAAGTAGAACTGAATTTCCTTGGTTTTGGTTGACCAGGGAATTGTGGAATAGGAAATAAGGTGTTGAAGTTTGTGTTTTATATTGTTGTTCTGGCTATTTACTTGCAAAAATCAACCAAGTGGGTGAATTAGGTTATCTGTGGATCATTTATGGTAGTTTTCTGTTTAAGTTTTGATGGCATGATCTGGACTGGTAGTTAGCTCATATTATATGACTGAAGTGATCTGTGCTACTAGGCCTAAGTAGTTGCTCATTCTTGTATCCAGTAATTGAGATAAGATCAGACACCAGTTTAGCTGAAGCTGTTCGGATTCTAGCCGAACATAAGATTCTGAGCGCACCTGTTGTAAACGTTGACGCGGATGAGGATGCCAGTTGGATTGACAGATATATTGGAATTGTTGAGATTGCAGGAATTGCTGTGTGGATTTTGCATCAGGTTAGCACACCGACCACGCTTTTCTATATGAACATCATATGTTATTCTTTATTTAATGAAAAGAAACCTCTTTCTTTGAATTCAGTCTGATAATTTATGGGGCTAATAAACTTCTAGCTAATTAAGAGTCATACAAGAACTCTACGTATGAGACTGCATGTTTTCTTTCATTTGGTCATAGATAAAATAAATAGTGGGACGTAAATTGTTGTGTACTTAATCCCCATTCTTTCATTTGGTCATAGATCAAGAAGTAAGGATTATTAAAGTATAAGTTCCATATGTTTTGTTCATCTATTCCAAAATTTCTTATGTTCAATGTGATTTTATTCATTGATGATCCTGTGGGTACCCAGAGGAACTGTTTTTCCAGTGAACTTGGGTAAAAGGGAACACTTTTCGATTTTGTTTAATGAAAATACAGTTCCTCTTGATTCAGGCGACATTCTAAAGTTTCTGCTTTGTAGTTTTGGGAACAACAAAGTGTTTTTTTGTTTTATTTTGTTAAAATTTGCAAATGAGGATACCCATTAATGGTAATTAGCTAGCTTTTGCCTTTGTTATCTTCCTTGCTGAGAAACTAAAACCGTAATGTTCATTGCTTTTGGCAGTCAGAACCTCCATCTCCTAGAAAAACTGCATCTCCAAGAACAGCTTATGCTGTAGCAACTAATGGTGTGACTTCTGTTACTGCCGGACTCGACTTAGGCCCTGATTCTGGTGCAGTAACCTCTGGAAACTTTTTCGAGACTCTGACTTCTTCTGACTTGTACAAGAATACTGAGGTCACAGTCCTGTAGCAATACAAATATCCACGTCTTCTCTCTGTAACTCTATTTATTTATTTGCTAAACTGGTATTGTTATGCATAATCATTTTGAACAGGTTCGAGACATCTCAGGGTCATTCCGCTGGGCACCATTTCTTGCTTTGCAGCAGTCTAATTCCTTTTTGACCATGCTATTGCTGCTCTCAAAGTACAAAATGAAGAGTATTCCTGTGCTTGATTCCACTGATGGGAAGATAGAAAATATCATCACCCAGGCTGCGGTTATTCACATGTTAAGTGAATGTTCTGGGCTGCAATGGTTCGAAAGCTGGGGAACCAAGACACTAACTGAACTCGGTCTTCCAGTGATGTCACCTAAAGCTATTGTCAAGGTGCATGATATTTAATGTTTATGGTAATCTAGTTGGATTTACTAAGCATTCAATAACATGAAAAAGATGAACAAGTGACACACGTACACATTCTTAGGTGGTAGAGATGAGAGCATTTGTTTGCTAGATAACCAGAGTCATGTTTTTGTCTTTATTACTAGTTACTTTATATATCTCCACCCAATAACCGGGCGAATTAAGGTCCGGAGTTAATTGATCCTATCCAATCGATGCTTCGCCTTCTGTTTTTGTAGGTGCAAGAGGATGAACCAGTGCTTCAGGCATTTAAGCTTATGAGAAAATTGAGGATTGGAGGGATACCTGTTGTTGAGAGTGGCAATAACAAGGCAGTTGGTAATATAAGCTTGAGAGATGTCCAGTTCCTTCTCACTGTTCCAGAGATCTTTCGTGAATACAGGTTTGTTGAAATACTCCTAGCGCACTTGAAATCAGAAAATAACTCGCGTCTTTCCAATGAATGATTTACCTATCTCGTGATCTAATTTACTTCGGTATAACAGATCTATCACAGCGAAGAGCTTCCTAACGGCAGTAAGAAACTACTTGGAGAAGCATCAAGAGGTATCACCACTGTTGAGTGGCATGATCACGTGTACGAAAAATCACACAATGAAAGAAATGATTCAGATGCTTGATTCCAAGAAGATCCATCGGGTGTATGTTGTGGATGATGATGGGAATCTGGAAGGTGTAATTACTCTAAGAGACATCATATCGAAGCTAGTACACGAGCCTCGTGGCTACTTTGGTGATTTCTTCGATGGTGTGTTGCCACTTCCAATGGATAGCCGAGTTTAAGATTTATCAAACAATAACATATCCTTCTGATCTGCTAATACTTGATTCCCTCACTGTTATCGTGCTATGCCAGATACCTGTTGGTATGAAGATTGTAATATAAGCAAGCAAGCACATTGTAACTAGTGTCTTCCCGTTCTCCGTAGATTTTCCAAAAGTTTTGTTGTATGCCATAGACACTGTTGTGAGCTCTTGTGTTCTCTTATTGTTACAGAGTTAATAAAGTGTCCCTTTTTATGTCTAGTAACTGAGTTAAAACCATATTTATGTCTCAGGATTCCTAAATTGAAAAGGATAGAGAATTCTCTACAAAATAAGAGCAAATATTCAGTACATTTTTGAGCAAACATGTTCTACACATTATCCCCGTTGGCTTCCTGCCCATTTCAGAGCAATCTGGAAGCATATTTTCTATGTCTCATCATGTCACATCCACAAAGTAAGATTCAAAACAAATACAGAACTGAAGATGACAAATTCTAAGTAGTAACATTCAAAAACAAACTTCTATAGTTAAAACATACACAGGATCCAAATTAAATCTGTGGATGTTCCATGTACAGCTACTTATTGTACTCACTTTGTTAAAGACAAAAACAATGTTTGTCTGCAAATGCTTATGAGGACTGAAGGTAAGATAAAGGTGAAGTTTAAGGACTATGATCGTTGAGAACAGTCCCAATCAACTAATACATTACACATTAATGAACTTGATAGATTTCTTGCTTCTTTAGTATGTGCACCACCAAGCTGCAAATGATGTCCAACCACAATAATACAAAACCTTCCATTCTACCAATCATGCTTTCAGTCAAAAGTTCCGCCACCAAGCTGGCATTATTATGGGTCTCGCGATTTTAAGGAAAACAACTTTCATGAGAGGATAGAGGGTCTCGTTATTTTAAGGATACTACGGAATTTCATGAGATCACATTTATCACATTCTGGGTTTATTACTCTAGTTTAGGCAGAAATATAAAAATAATGCAAATAAACTTTATGCAATTAGTTAATTAATAAGCATGAAAAGGTATAGCCATGATACTACTAAAAATAATCATAGTGATTCATGATGATAAAATACATGAACCATGACTCAATCCACTCGCACACAACTATAGTTTACAGAACATGTACATAGACTATTACAGTACAAAGAGGGACAACAGAAAACTTTCACAATCTGTGTTTATAACAATAACATCAATAAAATACACAATAAATCAACAAACTATATTAAGAAAGGTGAACTATGTTTCGACAGATCCAAAATGTTGGGAGCATACCAGTTACAAGGGTCTGGTATCCTATGTATTCTTTCTTCTCATGTAATGCAGATCGCGAGCAGATCCTTCAAAGAAATCCAATAAATAGTTCTCTAAATCATCAGCTGAATACTTTATGTATTTTCCGGTATTCCTTCCACTCTCTAACTGATGTGCAAATCTCCCAAAGAATGAGCGGTAAGCAGGGATCACTTTTTCTGATACGGATATCCTTAGCTCTTCCCTTAATTGAGGATCTGGGACCTTCCAACCTGTTTGAACCCTATAGAGTTCTTCAAAGCATGCATTGAAGTTCTTGAATCTTTCCTTCAATGCCACCTTGGAGGCATTATTCGAGCTCCCACCAATACCCTCGTCTTTCAAACAAGATAAGACCTTGCTCCAGGATGCTCTGAGGTAACTTGTGGCATATTGACGTACCAAGCCACGGCGCTTGCGAACCCAGAGATCCCCCAAAAGCGTACCAAGCTCCGAATCTTTCACCTTTTGCACAATGTAAAGAATGTTGTTCATCAGAAATATATATTGCATACCGCCATCTTCATAGAGTCTAGATTTCTCTTCCAAATTTGACTCCAAACACGATAGCAACAAAAACAAGTGACGGGCTATTGGGGACATCTCTTCCAATATCAACTTACTGCCACTATCACTTGGCAGATCGTTTAGTTCATCTATGTCGCCACTTAAAAGAGAGTTCAGGGTATGACTGTAGTCCACAAGCAACTTCAAATAGTTCATCACATATCGAGTCAGTGGGTGAATCTCGCCCCCAGTCATTGGTTTCCTAGAAGCCTCACTCTTAACAGCATTCTCAAACTCTGCAAATGTTCCTGTTGCCGCCTCACCCAAACCAGCCAGTACTCCCTGTGCCTCATCGATCACAAAGTTATCTGTAATCATTTCTTCCAAATCTGGGAAAACATGGGCCAATGCATCATACATATCCAATAATCGAAACAACTTCTCGGAGGATCTTTTCACAACGGTAACAGCTTCCCCAAAATTCAACAACTGCACGATACCTCCTTTTGTTGTCTCATTAAAGCAAACCTCTCTTGTAGAATCCGACCCACTAAAAATCTGATCACAAAGTCTCTTCTCACCCGGCAAAAGAACCCCCAAAGTAATCTTAATTGCTTGTATCCATTTCTTCATCTTCTCATCCAAAGGTTTCCATTCAATCTTCTGAACTTCTTCTATACTCAACTTCTCAACTCCAAGAATCGCCAAACACTCATCCAAAGCATCCCGCCGAACACTGCTATACACCTGGCAACACTCCTTCTCGTACCCAGCTCGAATCATTCGGTCAGCAATTTCCTTCAACTGCATAACAGCATCGGGATTGATCAAATCAACACAAACATTGTCACCCAAACTAGCTCCCCTCTCGTGGTAATGCAAACTTCCATTGTCACCATCAGCAAAACTATTCAAGTTCTCATAAATCTCCACATCATTCAATCCATAGGAAAACGAGACTCTCCGGATTGACCCGTGGAGACCTTCGGCATCAAGAGGCACAGTGTTCCGGATCAAAATGTGCCGGAACTCATCCTCCAGCCGGGACATGGCTAGCTGGATTGCGCTCTCAGCGCGGTCCATGACCTCGGAATTTTCTCTGACATCATCAATAACCTGCAAAACATCATCCACAGCCGCCAAATACTCATTGGCATCGTCAAGAGATTCAAGTGAAATTGTGGAAGCTTCCGCTCTCGACTCCCACTCCAAAATGATCTTCTCAGCCTCGTCGAACCGGTTCTCCGTCTTGCTGGAGGACTCCTCGCCGCCGATCAAGGGGCTAATGTTGGAGAGGCGATTGTCAAAGCTAGACAAAATCAGAAGCATGTCGTCACGGACCTCCTTGGGGGTGTTGTTGAGGCTGTTGACGATCTGCTGAGCCGTGGCCATGACCCGGTCCTCGCTCCCGCCGCCACCAATACTGGTGGTTCTGGCCATTTCCGGCTTCTGGGTATAGCTCTTCTGGGCTTCAATCTTGAAAAATTGGAATCTCTAAAACAAAAGTAATCACTCTCTAGGGTTTTTACTTCCCAATAAACAGATAAACACAGGAAAAGGAAGTACTTTTAAATAAAAACATAAAAATTGGTGTTGTGGGTGGTTAGGGTTAGGGAATTGGAGAGTTGTGGTGGCTGAAATATAAAGAGCAAAATGAAGAAAGTTGTTGGGAGAAGATGAGGTGGTTTGTGGTTTGACCAGGAAGAAGAAATTGAGTAGGAGGTATTGGCCGGCTGGTTTTGGGTTTTGTGGAAGAGAAGATGACGTCATCTGTTAGTTGTTTTGTTTGTCTTTTTATTATCTTTTGTTCAAATCAACATAAGACGGAGTAATGTACGGGAACTGATGAGTCAGAGTTTTGAGGGATTTTTAATTTTATCGGGTGCTTTACCCTTCCATTAAGGGCAATACTAGTATTTTTAATACAATATTTATTTTATTTTAAAAAATTTAGCTTGTTACGAGGATTAAATATGTAATTCATGTATAACTAATGCAAATTAACGGGTACATCAAATATATATTTATTTTTTAAAATTTAAATGAAAGAAACTCATTTTTTTACTAAATATATTAAAACATACCTGACTAAACAATTTGAGTGTTTTAAATTTTTTTAAGGTCTCGAGCTGGAGTCAAACTATTGTATTGACACATAATTACTTGTGTTTTTTATATGTTAAATATTAAACTTTGTATATACTCGTAATATATACAAAATTGTATTTAGAGCACCGACTAAATGTGGAGGATAATATTAAAATATGTTAAGCAAGCTCAGTGCCCCACACGTAGCCGTAGATGGGTCCTGTATACGATGACCGTTTCGTAGTGTTTGTCCTGCAACTAGGAATTGGATAAACACAACAATTGATGGCCCTCTGCTCCAATTCCAACAACTCATTATCCAACACCTTCCAAATATTTGGAATCCATCTAAATCAACCAAAATTCACCAATTCAACACTTGATCACTCAAATGAGAGATGGATTTTCCGGTTAACTCTAATTAACCGATGAAATGAGAGTGTAAACTTAAGAACTAAGTAATAAACATCAACAAGACAAGTAACTTAAAACGCTTGCTTTTTCTTGAGATCTCAAGTTTGATTCTCGTTTAAGTGATGCGAAAAACTCATTAGAAAAATTAAATTCTTGAGGGTGTTTTTTTGCCTTGTTTCTAATCAAAGATTAATCTTTTACATATGCTGAGGCGGGACAAAATCTAGAGGCATTCAGTTTTCCCATTGTTTTTTCATAAACAACACCTAAGATGTTAGTGTATTAGTATTTGACTGCACACAGTCAAAGTATGTACCCTACCAAACTTTGGCATTTATAGGTTCAAAAGTCTTTGGTTTCAACAAAGGAGGAAGTTTTTTTATTTATTTATCAGCACACACCTTCAGAATACATGCAGAAGAGGAGACCAGTTCAGTGTTTACTGGTTACAGCTCACAAGCAAAAATATCTTATATGTGGGTAGAGGAAGACACCTATACACAGTCTTTTATTATCAGTGGTAGTCAATTCTAGGAAGATGTTGGAAGTTGAATCTGGTTTTTCAATTTGCCAATACATACTTTCTGTTTAGAGTTCATGCTCATAAGATTTGACAAACCGAAAAAACTGTTTAAGGTGGTTTAGACGTGTGGAGATCACTACTAACCCCATCAAGGAATGCAAGAGAATTCATGTAAGAGAAAACTAAGAGCGTTTTGATTAATTTTTTTGGAACAAGAATGAGATTCCCATTCCAAAGCCATTCCCATGACAAAAATGTCACGATGAATTGGAATCCCGTTCTCATAATCCAATTCTTGATTCCATTCCAAAACAAAGATTCCAGTGCAAACCCTACCTAAAATGGGTAGAGACAGTCCTAAGTTGACATGAAAAGTACTGAAGAAAAACATGACAACTCTTAATAGATGGGGTAACATTAGATATGAGAGAGTGGAGGAAGAGAACACAAACAAATGGTCCAACTTTTTTATTTATTGAAGGACCTGTATAGACACAATGAGATGTGCCAAGTACATATCCACCAGTCAATCTGATATATAACAATTGTTATTTGCATGGCGAGTAATATATAAAATTAAACAACAGTTGATGCTACAAGGTATTAGGGCAAAAATACATATTTTACACTATTTCATTTCAAATACAACAAAGAGAAGCCTAGTTGACAACTCCAATGAGTGAAACCCAACATGTAAATGCATTTCCTAATGGTTTGCATGTAAAATAAGCTTCCATTGAAGTATCTCAAAAGCCCAAAGTTTATTCATTAATTTTAACACAACTTGTTCATCTACTAAAAGCTAAAAAGTTTGCATGTACTCAAGGCATTTGATTATTCATTCTTTCCATTGAGCAGGGATTTAATCATTCACACTGAAACAAACACTACTATGTTTCTTTGGTTCCAACCATTACCAACCACTATCAAGATTGTCATTCCAATCAGTACCACTACATTGGATGCTCTCTCAATTTTTTTTCTTGCTTTTGCTTTTTGAATAGTGTTAAAGATAGTTATCTACATTATTCTTTGTTTTACTCCTTTATTTTGATTTCAGCATATCTAACAGTCATACAAGTTAGTTTAGTCATTCATATTTTTGCTTTGCTTTAGAGATGTATTTTATTGACATTTTGTTTTGGGACCTTTTATCAAAGAAAATTAAGAGCGAAGGCTAGTGTGCAAAAGTTTATATACAAGAATACAAACAGCAAAGGTTATAATCCCCATCAGCTCCTTCAGCTTGATGCTCCTAACTCTAGCAAACATCAACACCACAACCAAAATGCCTTCCCTCCGTCTTTTCCTCTCAAAACTATATGATAAAAACATATGCAAACAAAGTAAAGAAATATGGTCCAATAATATCACTGGATAATCAACTAAACACTGAGCCACATTAGAATTAACCAGCTAAATATCACAGAGAAAGAGAAGTTCATAAATTTCAAGCAAATTTTACTTCATAAAACAGCATACTGAGTAAAATCTAGAATATGTAAAACAGAATTGAAGGTTAAGCGAGACCATTCTATGCGGTCTTTCCTTCTAAGCTACAATGTAGTGGTTTTGCTTTCGTAAGTGCATGTTTCATGTCTCACCCTGACAAGGTTATGAGAAAACATATCAAGAAATTGATAGCAAACAAATCTACTTAGACATTGTTACACAGACAAGAGCAGGAAAAACAGTTGTGAGCAGAACACTTACTGTATCAGACAACTGGTCTCTAATGCAGTACATAGACCTCAGCATTGTTTCTAAAGTATCTTTTGCTAGTTGGAAGTTCACTTCTGATTCCCCTGAATGGAATCGGGCATCACTTTGAAGCTGCAAAAGGTTAATAAACAGATGAATTAGATTTTCTTCCTCCAGCAAGTGCTTTGCTTTAAGCTTCCAGAGAGTTTATTCTTTAATTCATTTCCTGAAAGGAAAGGTATTCGCCCGAAGTTCCCAGCCTAGCAGTAGTTCAATTGATATTTATCCAAAAATATAAAAACAAATCAAATGGTTGTAATTCGGCTGATACCTTCAGATTGATAACAGCTACAGGGTCAGACATTTCTGTATCCTGATTTGCCATATTCCATGTCATTGCCTTTAACCGGGGCACAGCAACCTGAATTTGATTCATTTGAGGATACAATATCAGATCCTTGTTCCAAACAGCTGATCGCCATGTCCTATACACCATGTTTGGATTTCTAACCTGGTCCTTTAGTACATCTTCTCGCCATTCTCCTTGAAATTTTTGCAGCAATAGTGTCAATAGCTTCTGCAGCTCAGGAAGAACCTCGGCAGGAAACAACTTGTGGATCTCATCCTTGTTAACGTTCTCATAAACACACCTGCGTATCAGCATCCGAAGGCATACCAAAAGCTGCAAACTAGCAAAGTAAATCATAAATATCCAGAACTTAGTCTGTCGACAATTGCTGAATTGACAATAAACTTCTATGAATATAAAAGTTTGAACAACAAAGTTAGAATTGCAGTAGCTATCTGCACCTATAAATAACAACTACAACTATAGACATCAAATATCAAATTCCACTTTCAACCATGTTGTCAGACTTGGAGTTTTAGTACTTGTGCACAAGAGATATTAGGTGCAAGTGCAACAATTGTGGATCCAACCAGCAATTGAACAGTGCAAAGCCAACTAATTTAGTATGATTAATAATCAATTGACCACAAACAAACTTGGGATGCATTCCCCAATTTCTAATCATTAATCACTAACAAATGAAAAGCACCACAATCATCCTAACATTTAAAGCAAAAATAAAAAATCCAACTTTATCTATTTCCCAACCCATGAACTCAAATTTCTGCAATCATTGAGACACATACATATCAAATTACAGAAATGAACAACTACCCAACTTGAATTGAGGAAAAATAAAATCTTTATTCACTTAATGGGCTCTTTAGCAGTCAAATTTCTGAACTAATTGACACCCATCACAGCAACAATTGTAGCTAAACTATCCAACTTGAATTTAAAGCAAGAAAAGAAAATGAATGAAAACCAAACATAACCTACAGGGTCGAGGTCAGAGTCGTTGGGGAGCTGTAGCATGTCCCGGATAATATGGCGATCGGCGGCGTCGAGACCGGTCTTCCTAGTTCGCCAGAGGGCTTGGAGGATGTACTCCACGGAGTCTTTCGAGGTTGACCTCACCAGTAGCGGTAAATGACTCCATATACTCTGATCCATCGACACTGATATGTACCAGATTCTATTTCCCTCAAAAACTGGAACTGAGAGAGACTCTGTTGCAAAAAGTTGTGGGCTTGAAGAGGAGCTCCTGAAAATGGAGCTAGTGGATTCAGTTCAGGCAGCTGGTGTATTATGGTATGTATATAATTATAAAACAAATTGTTCACAATCTGACTCTGTGGCCCAATGGATAAGGCGCTGGTCTACGAAACCAGAGATTCTGGGTTCGATCCCCAGCAGAGTCGAATACTTTTTTCTCTTTGGCCCAATACATTTTTTTAAAAAAATTATTTTTTATTTAAAAACACAGTTCTAGTTCTAGTTCAAAAGGCGAAATTCCCCATTTTTTGATATGGATGTTTAAGGAAGTAACAACTACAATGTATGTCAAAACAACAGTTACCGGTATAAATATGCTACAAACAAAAAATAGTAGTAATGTACATCTTATCTAGCCATGATTTCTGTTCTGTTTTGTCACCAGTAATCACTACATGAACAGATCCCCTCTTTGAAATGGTGGAATCTGCTGCTGTCCTTCACTACAATATCTCGTTTTGAAACAAAGGCAATCAACTTCATGGCATTGTGGCAATCGCTACACATCCTATGGCTCTGAACAATTTGTAAAGCTGTCCCATCTTTAGTGTTGATGAGCCCGAAAGCTACAGCCAACTTCTCACTGTGCCACAGTAATGTGTGTTTTTCATGCTCATCCACATCAGGAAGAAAAAACTTTTTCTGAGGCACATAACCAAATTTTGAAATCTCCACCATCAATGTTCCTACTTTCTGGTAAATCTCTTTTGTTTGGGTATGGGATTTATCTCCAGAGTGGAAGGTGTGGGACTGCTTCCTGATTTCGATCCAACTGCATGCCGGGAGCAATGCCAAACCCTTTCTTTTCAAGGTTTGAATCACTGCAGCAGCTTCCTTCAACTTGCCACAACTGTTGTATATATTCAGAAGCACGACATAATTACTAAGCTTTTGGGGCTCCATTGCATATAGTTTCTCAGCAGCAAACTCGCCAAGTTCTAAATTCTCGTGGACTCGACATGCTGTCAGAAGGGCAGCCCACATGTTTTCTGTAGGCTCAAATGGAGCATCTCTTATCAACTTAAAGGCTTGATCTAAATGCCCCTCTCGACCTAGTAATTCAACCATACATGCATAGTGCATTGCACGAGGCTTCATGCTGTGCTCCCTATTCATTGATTTGAAAATTTCCCATCCATTTTTCGATAAACCTGAATAGCTGCAACCAGATAATACAGCAAGGAAAGTGATTTGATCAGGTCTTATTCCTTCACAAAGCATCTGCTTAAACATCTCAACAGCCTTGGTCCCCTGACCATGATGAGCATAACCAGCAATTAAAGCATTCCAAGATATGACATTCCTGTGAGGCATCTTATCAAAAACATGCTGGGCATCTTCTATTCGCCCCCATTTGCTATATAAATCTACAAGCGCAGTGTTTGCTACCATATCTAATCCACAACCACGACGTATTAGACTTGCATGAGCTTGCTTAGCATGCTCTAGAGACGCTAGTCGAGCACATACCCTAGCAACTATGGACAATGTGAAATGGTCCATTTTAACACCAGAATCACACATCTCATAATACATAAGCAGAGCTTTTTCACTGTAACCATGAAGTGCATAACCTGATATGATGGTGTTCCATCCCACTGTAGTCTTCTTTGGCATCTCGTCAAAAACACATTGAGCATCTTCAATGCTCCCACACTTACTATACATGTCAATCAGCGCACAAGACACAAATATATCTTTACAAGCTCCCATCTTCAATGCACATGAATGTAGCTGTCTCCCTACAAATAGGACCTCCAATCCAGATGCTGCCCGTATCATAGTGGCAAATGTCCGCGACCCAGCCTCAGAATACTCCTTCCACATAGTCAGAAACAATCGAAATGCCTCAATATAATCCTCAGAGTCTACAAGACCTGAAATCATTGTGTTCCATGATACCAAATTCCTCTCAGGCATTTCATCGAACAGCTTATGCGCATCTACCATCATACCACATCTCACATGCATAAGCAACACCCTGTTTCTCATATACTGATCCGGCACAAACCCAGTACTGAGCATGTAATTAGACACCCTCTTCACTCCTTTAACAGACTTCAACCCAATACACGCCTTCACCAATGCATCATAAGTGCTGTTGCCCACATTACACGGACCTTTCATCTCCAAAACTTCAAACAATTCAAGAGCCTCCCCGTGCTTCCCTTGTAAAACCAGCTCCTCTATCCGATCACACAACCCTGAAATTGGTGTCTTCATCTTGGTCTCCTCCACAGACGCTCTCCTTCTTCCATTAACCTCAAATTCCAAAGGTTTCGGCTTCGGCTTTGGCCGTGGACGCAGCCCTTGCTCCGCCAAAGAAAACTTGATACGAGGAAATGGGTTTCTCCATCTTCTTCTACCGAGCGAGAAAAACAAATCGGAAAGCAATGATTTGTCTCTGAAAACGTAGCCGTCTGAGAACGAAGAGGGAAATCTGCGACGACAGTGAACCCGGTCCAGTGAGACTTGGACCTCCATGGTCACAACTCACAAAAGCATTAGCTTCAGAAACTCTGTATCTTCATGGATTTACATTACCGTACGAGTAGTTGAGAACAAGCTCAAGCAGAGCATTAACAATTTCCATTAGAGAGGCTCATCCGAGAACCGCCATTTTGTACCAAATCCAAATGGAATAAACGGTGTCGTTTCCGCTGTTTTTTTATTTCAATACGTCGCCGTTTCGTTTCAAAAGCTTCGTCTTCTTTGCACAGAAAAAACGCACCGAGACATTGTACACTAAGTTGAGAAATGGCACCGCACGATCTCCGCCGTCCGTTCAAGCGACCGGCGATCTCCGATCAGCAGAGGCGCAGAGAGCTCTCGCTGCAGCGACAAGCACAGCATCGCCGGGATGCGCAACACCATGCTCGCTGCCTGGCCTCGACCCTCCTGTCCCAGAACCACGAAGAACCCGAAACCCTACCGGAAGCAGAGGAGTCCGAATTCGAGCTAGAGTCCGAATTCGCGTCCACGGAGCTCGACGTTCGACAAGCTTCGAAGCTCAGAGGACCCGAAGCTCGCAAGTGGTTCGCGAGGCAGTTGATGCTCCCTGAGTGGATGATCGACGTGCCTGATCGATTGTGCCATGACTGGTACTTGCCTCTATATTTACTTTTTTCTTTGGTTCTAACATTGTTGAATTGAACTGTTTTTTTTTTTGTTTTTGTGTTTTTTTGAATTTGTAGGTATGTGTGTGCCAGGCCTGCTGGGAAGCGATGTTTTGTGGTTTCCTCCAATGGAACGACCGTGAGCAGGCTGCGAAACGGTGCGTTTTTGCACCGTTTTCCGTCGGCTTTGCCTAATGGGGCTAGGACCAGAGACGGCTCTGGTCCGGCTCAATCCTATAGTATATTGGATTGTATATTTCATGAGGTGAATTGCTGTTCTTTATGTTGTTTTTCCTAGTAAAAAGATCTTTTTTTTCGGGTTTTGGTTGGATGAGTTGGTATTGTTCTTGTTGTTTTCATTTGCATTTGCAGTTGGATCAAACTTACTATGTGATTGACATGATTTGCTGGCGAGGATACTCTTACTGCGATTGCACTGCAGAGTTTAGGTTTTTCTGGTTGGATTCTAAGCTTGCTGAGACGAAGGCTTGTGACCCGCCTTCCCAATACCACAAATACAGGTTCAGTCTTGTTCCTAGATACAAGTGCGACCAGACTGGACTATATGCTGCTTATGCTGGAGCAGTACCTTATGTGAGGGATGGCTTATTATTTTACAACAAGTAAGATACTATTGATTAAGAATGTGTTGATTAAAGCCAATGTATTTTTTTAGTTGCATTTGTGTTTGCATCTAATGAGCCTATGTGATCTCTCTTTGGCAAACTTTGAAATATGTCAGTCTCTGGAATACGATACAAGTATTTTAGGCATGATTTATGGATTATAAAGATATTTTGAGTCTGTTGAAAGTCATATGATAGGCACTATATAGCTATGAACATTAGATGACAGAATAAAGTTTTATTGTTAGAACTCAGAACTTCTCTATTCTTAAGGGCATTTCGTTTTGTTTCTGGAAAGAAATAAAGTTTAGTATCGATTGCAATATTGCATTAACATTAGAGGGGTGTTTAATGTACTTGTTGCAGGTTCCTATGCAATTTCTTTCTGTCTGTTGGGGATGTTTTATTCATGATAGTGCAATGTACATATGTATTTCTTCAAGGTTTAGAAAAAGAATACTAATTTTCTGAAATCACTTACCATTCACTGCTGGTAAACAACTTGTCCATTGAGGGATGGGAAGGCCAAAATGTCTTCATTGCTTGAAAAGAAAAACAAATATCAGTACTGATTGTGAATTTGAACTATGTATAATGTTGCTTACCTGTAGGTAAATTCTCTTAAGTAAGCTCCCTAGCCAACTCAGCATGTATGGAAACATGTTTTTGACGTCTATACTTGTCCAGTTGCTTTATCATGGTTGCCCATTAATGTCATTTAGCTCTTGCGCTGTGTTACTTTCTACATCTTAGAAATTTAGATTCCAATTTCAGAAAGTTTTATGAAGTTCAGTTTTGCTACATCTTTTCACTGATTCTTATGCCCCTTTTCTATTTTGTAGGGATGCACATTATCAAACTGGAAATACCCCATTAACATTAGTCTGGAAGGATGAGAACTGTAGTCAATATGTTATCGATACAGATAACAAAGGGCAGGTTCCTACTCAACAACAGGTACTTATACATTGCATACTTCGCTTACTTGTGTTTGTGATGACAGAAGAATTGGGTAATCAGAGAACCACACACACACACACAAAAAGAGGATAACCCATCTAAGAAATATTTTCTCTTGATATGATTCTCATGAAGCTTATAAAGGTTTTACTGTCAGTTTATATGTCAAAGTCTCTGTGAGATGCCAATTATGAAACAAATATGTGTGTGTGTGTGAGATGCCAATCATTAAATATGTGTGTGTGTGTGTGGAAAAATAGAGATAAAAGGATGATGCTCATTGCCACCTCTTTACGGGTTAAAAGTAAAAACCATCCTTGGAGCATTTTGTGTGATTTATATAAGTTGTATTTAACTTGACAATTATTGTGATATTATTTTCATACCCCTCATCCCATCAAGCAAATTTCTGGTTGACTTAGCCTAACCACCCCTGGACTTGTTGCTGTTGATTGATTTAGACTTTGGTCCCAAAAAAAGAGATGAAAAACCTTGTGTTATAAAATATAAAACAGAACAAGAGAATAGAGAGAGAGCAAGAGAGATTTATTATAGCTTTGTTTTTGGTGTGTATACAACTGAGAGAAGCAGAGCAATTTACAGGCAAAATAAGGACTACTGTACATTCACGGATGGTTATTCTTCTGCCAATTTTTCTTTCGGTGG
>JAYMTE010000583.1:0-16987 GCA_036897545.1 Pelargonium fulgidum
CTGACGGAATAACTTTTGCAAACCAAATGATAGCCAAAAGTACGAAAACAAACTATAAAGGCCTCAAGTGAAAATGCACCTTACCATAGGAGTGGAAACTGTAATTACCCCTACCATAAACGAGTGCAAGTTCAAGATCAAATTGCAATTTTTTTTTTTTACCTTTAAAAAGTTTGCATCTATTTAAATAAATAGAGTAGTCAGATTGGTCCAATCACATAGATACTTATGTTTTTTTATTTATAAAAAAAACAATGCCGCCTAAATAGATACTACTGGTTAATGTGATGCCCTAACAACCACTTTCTTAAATTATATTTCGAATTTGGTTAGTTTTATTCTACACATTATCTTTCTATTTATTTATTTGTAAAAAAATTATTATATAAATAAAAGTGACATCAAGCTGAACTATATAATATACATGGTACCAAATGATTTCTTTATTTATTTTGAAATGTATAATACTCTAAATGTGTTAGTCATAAAATATTATTAAACTAAATGACATATTGACTACAATATTTTTATCACCATCTTGTATATTATTGCATATAACCAATCATTTTGGAGAATAATTCAGTATATTCACCAAACAATGTCCACAACAAGCCACTGATTTTATTAGTTTATTGAATTATGAAGTACTGACACAAAATTTATTTGAGATAAAAATATGAAATATATAATTAAAAAATATGAAAAAAGATAGGTGGTACCACAATATAAGTCGAGATGTTATTTAATTAATTCTAATATTGTATCATAATATAAAAAATATATAGCATGAATTGTGAAACCAAACGTTAATTTATTAGTTTAATTATATATTAGATAAATTTTCATTCAATCAAATTACAAGTTGTATGTTTGTTATGTCATATTTAACACTTGAAGCACTATTTTACACAAAAATATTAGTAAATTTTGTAAGGAGAATAGTATTACTTCCAAATAAATATTCATTTTAAAAAAAAATGGTTCCATCATCAAAACAATATATAATGGTGCAGAAAATTGAGTGGTATTTGAGAAAATAAATAAATAAATAAGTATACTACAAGAGATAATAATATCATACAAGGGTAGCATGATAGGTTATAATACAACTCCTCATCAGTCACCATACGTCAGCATAAAATATCAAATTATGGGGCCAACACAACGTCTTAATCAATCACGATTGTTCTGTATTGTACGTGATAAACAGCAGATCCGCAACGGACGTTTTCACCAATTTTTTCCTTTTTTATTTAATTTACCCATTTGTAGTAACTAATGCATATTACCAAACAAAGTAAGTCTTTAATTATCCTACATATTACTAGTTTTATTTCGCCTTTATTACCGTACGATTCAAAGGCCAATCATAGAGTGTCAACAAATAAATAACCGTATAATACATTGTACTTAAGTCTCTATTTTATTATGTCATTATAACAGTCGGTTAAAATTTTGGTTTGACTACAACTGTTCTTGAATTTTATAGTAATGACGTTTTTTTTATTTTTTTTGAGTTTGTTTAACAAGTTGTGGTTGTTTCGTTAAGATATCAAACTCTTGTTTTGATAGCAGTTTCATGTATTGTTAAGGTTTGCAGCACACCGAGAACGTAAGTTTGTGGTAAGTTTTTCTATTACTATGTGCGCATGGTAGTAGGAGGTGTTTGTAAAAAATGATAAGATGACTTGGAAGACAGTGGTTTGGTTAGAGCCATTAGAATAACTTTCCGTTTGCAGCTTAATCAGACGACGAACACGATGGTGACGATGAGCGTTTGACAAAACTCTCCACATGATCGCCTTAGACTTCAAGTGTAATCGTTGTAAGTTGTTCGTGCTCTTCAGATGAGGGTCGTGAACAGAGATTTTCAGTGGATTTAACTTGATTGTTTAGACTGATAAAGAAGATTTTAATACTTTATGTTTGATTATTCATAATGTTTTAGCCACTGTGGCTCAATTACATAGTGTCAGTTTTTCATTTACTAGTTGGTTTGCGAATCGAGTGGCTCAAATTTTCGGTCTATGTAAAATTGACATAAAATATGTGGAATGGTGAAGGCTTGGACATATATAAAGAGCAGCGAATAAAATGGAGCAAGAATTTAGATTGTTGATGGGATAATTGATTCTCTGTCTCTGGCTGGCCTGGACTGTAAAGAGGAGCTTTGCTTAGCTTTTAACCAAAAAGCTTTGAAGCTTTTGGATTTGGATTTGGATTGGAATCCAAATCCCGTCTCATCTGAGCCAAGAAAAGCAACAACAACTATCCAAAAGCGAACAAAACAGAGCAAAAAGCCTCAGCAACTTCACCACCACCGTCTCCGCCGCGGAACGGCCGCGAACCGCCACAGCTCTCATCTGAAGGTCATCTCTCTCTCACTTCTCTATCTCTGTATTTTTGTTCGATTATTCGTCAATGCTTGAGCTTAAATTTGGAATTGAAGTGTTTTCTTAAGGTGAATTGTGGCTATTGTGTTGTTGCTTTGAGAATTCGTTTTGTTTTTATGTATAATTTGGTTTTGTGAATTTGCTATTTGTTTCGGGATCAGGAGAAAGGAAGTTGAGCAGAGGCTGGAGGAGAGTAGAGTAGAAAGAGATTGTGTGATCGTACTTAATTTGAAGCTTGTGTTATTGGTTTTGGAGGATCTATAATGGATGTGTTGTTATGAGAATCTGTTGATTTATTTTGAGAACTGGAATGGGGATTTTTCATCACTATATGTGCAGAGCAGTGTTCAATTATTTGACTGTTTGTAAGATTTGGTTGACTGAATTCTGGAATTTTTGATGAATTTCTTAACTAGGTTTTTTATATGGTGTTGAAATTAATTTGATCGTTCTATTATAATAATTTGTCTTTGTTTTTTCTTGTTTTACAGTATCCTGTTTGGTTGTATAGCTTGTGAAGAGCTTTGGCGCACTTCTTATCCAGCAAGCAACTGTAACCCTATCACCATTGTGCATGTCTAGCTCTGTGGCCATTGTTGGTAACGGTGAAGGATCGCTTGCTTGTACAGAGAGAACACAGTCTCTTAATGCAATTTATGGAAATGACCACGCATCCATATTAACTAACGGTGAAGTTGATCTTACTTCGGAAACCAGTGGCTTTAGAGTTGGGGAGCTCTTACTGCCCAATGGGGAATTATATTCTGGCTCATTGCTTGGAAACATGCCTGAGGGTTCGGGGAAATACGTGTGGTTAGACGGTTGCATATATGATGGTGAGTGGAGACGGGGGATGAGGAACGGGACTGGAAAAACTCGATGGGCATCTGGAGCTATTTATGATGGTGAATTTTCAGGTGGCTATATGCATGGTACAGGAACATATATAGGAGCTGATAAACTGACATATAAAGGACGATGGCGTTTGAATCTTAAACATGGTTTGGGATATCAAGTTTATGCTAATAGAGATAGCTTTGAAGGCTCTTGGATGCAGGGTTTACCAGAAGGGCCTGGTAAGTACACTTGGGCTAATAGTAATGTTTATTTGGGAAATATGAAAGCAGGAAAGATGTCAGGGAAAGGAACTCTTACTTGGATAAATGGAGATTCATTTGAAGGAAGCTGGTTAAATGGCATGATTCATGGATTAGGAGTATATAGATGGAGCAATGGTGGCTGCTATGTCGGGACTTGGACGCGGGGTTTAAAGGATGGAAAGGGATCATTTTATCCAATTGGCAGCCGGCTTCCAGCTGTACAAGAACTTTACCTCAATGCTCTGAGAAAGCGAGGGTTGTTGCCAGATATGAGAAAGCAGAACCATGCGCATATCCATAATGCCTCGTCAGTGGATATGGGAAGTGTTAAGGTTGGTGGAAACCGCGGAACTCGCCATGGTTCATCTGATAAGCTCTCAAAAGGAAACTTATTAAACTTGGAGCAGTCTCGGACCAGAAATGTTTCTCTGGAGAGGCGCTGGAGTCTTGAGGTATCTATAGAAAAGGTGATTGGACATGACTCATCATTGGGCTCAGTAGATTCTGCCTTAGATGGAGAAGTCAAGGCTGATGCAAACATGCCAATATTGGAAAGGGAATATATGCAAGGGGTTTTAATCAGTGAGGTTGTGTTAGATAATAGCTTTTCATCCAGAAGAGCAAAACGGAAGCATAAAAGACTTGCAAAAGATATTAAAAGGCCTGGTGAAGCCATCATTAAAGGTCACAGAAGTTATGATTTAATGCTCAGTTTGCAGCTTGGTATTAGGTATACCTGTTTTTTATTTTACCCTTCCTATATTTCCTTACTCTGCTTTTGTTATACATTTCATTTCTATATGTTGTTTCTTTTTTCTTATTCTTACCTAATTACAGAGTTTTTCTTGTTGGAAGATCACATGAGTTTATCCATTCTACATTTTCATTTTATAATAATTATTTTCTGGAGTATGCGTTTAATGTTCTCTCTTGTGGTAGGAGCATATTTAGCAAGTATGAAAAAGTATATAATGTAGATAATCCAAGAATGTAAATAGATTATGATTTATTATTGTTCTGTATTCGTACTTCTGGACTACTCTTAGATTTGTTGCTTACTCACAAGGCTATATGATATGTCATATAAATAATGCCTAAAAGGATAATGGCTCATGGATCACTTGTCTTAGTAAAAACATAGATATTCGTTCTGGGTGTTCTCATGTGTCAACTGTGTTAGAAAAATTGATGCTGAACATGTATTCGAACATGGTCAGATATACTGTGGGGAAAATAACACCTATACAAAGGCGTGAAGTGCGAGCATCTGATTTTGGTACACGGGCAAGCTTCTGGATGAATTTTCCTGAAGAAGGGTCCCAATTGACACCGCCTCATCAGTCAGCGGATTTTAGGTGGAAAGACTATTGCCCAATGGTTTTCAGGTTAGTATTTGAATTTGAATTTTTTAGATTTTATTTATTATTTTATTAGCTTTGTAGAATTTTCGGTGCTGCTCATTTTAGCTTTAATGCATATACATGTTTGTCTGATTCATCTTTTCCTTTCAAACCTATTTTGCTTAACAATGGACATCAAAACTTGTTTTCTTGGGAGCATTGTGTTTGACATGAATTTTGTGCACTATATTACATTGTCGCTCCATATATGGAAATTGCAAGAAGTTTGTTGGTTTAAGTCTTCTATCACTATATTCTCCCTTTTTGCTGTGTTGTGGATCTTGAGCTACCTTTTTGCCAATATTATTGTTGATAACTTGATATAGACGCCCTTGCTACATCTTGTAGGAATTTAAGGGACATGTTCAAGATTGATCCAGCTGACTACATGATGTCTATCTGTGGAAATGATGCTCTCAGGGAACTTTCTTCTCCTGGAAAAAGTGGCAGTATTTTCTTCCTGTCCCAAGATGATCGTTTCATGATTAAGACTCTCCGAAAATCTGAAGTGCAGGTTCGCCTTTCTTTCATGTTTTCTGCATTTATGTTTGTTTTTAAAACTAATTGCTACATATTAAGTCTGTTTCTCCTATGTATGCTCCTACAAACATGAAAGTTTATTGTG
Organism: Pelargonium fulgidum; assembly: GCA_036897545.1. NCBI lineage: Eukaryota > Viridiplantae > Streptophyta > Magnoliopsida > Geraniales > Geraniaceae > Pelargonium > Pelargonium fulgidum. The sequence goes on from JAYMTE010000583.1 coordinate 5,519, forward strand.
AATGTGATTTCAGTTTACACCAGTAAAATATTTCCAACTATGTATATCATATTTGAATTATCTTGTGACCAAAGTTTGGATGTGCAGGTTCTGCTGCAAATGCTTCCTGATTATCATCATCATGTGAGGACATATGAAAACACACTCATTACGAAATTTTTTGGTCTTCACAGGATCAAACCTTCAAGTGGTCAAAAGGTAATGAAGATCAACTTGATTGCAATTGAGGTGTTCCTGTAAATGTGTCATAATTGCTCGACATGCTGAATTTACAACTAATCCCATTGCTATTATCTCCATGGACCTGCCAGCTGCCATTATCTATACAAAAAGGCTGATATTTCTGACCTACCTTTTTCTTGCAGTTTCGCTTTGTAGTAATGGGAAATATGTTCTGCACAGAATTAAGGATCCATCGGAGATTTGATTTGAAAGGTTCCTCCCTAGGGCGCTCTGCAGACAAGATTGAAATTGATGAGAACACAACGCTTAAAGATTTGGATCTAAATTACAGCTTCTATTTGGAGCCTTCTTGGCGGGATGCTCTATTGAAGTAAGTGATACACTTCTCAAGCTATTGTCCTTTCATATATATCAATCAGGAATGAGGAAACATAGATGTGGTTCCCATGAGTGCCTTTGTTGGGAGGGGTTATATCTAAGTTCCGACAGACATATGATATAGTTGCTCTTTATTTTTTTACTATTGAAAGATGCACACATATTGTCTGTGCAAATGAAATTTTTTTTTATTAAAATTGCAACAATAGAAGTAGCTAAGTGTCTCAATTCCAATATATTTCTGTTCCTTCTCTCCCTCTCAGCTCTCTTTTCACACACACACATACAGACTCACTTCACTGAACACGTATCAGATTAGATTCTTGATTTTGCTGTCTAAAGTTTTGCTTCTCTTGCAACTTCAGAGCTAAGGCCTGAAATCTTATCTGGAAAAACCACATAAATTGTATGAACCTCCAGAGGCCTGAGGCCTCCGAGTTTTCTTTTGTTGAGCTACATCTTTTATTGAGTTTTAAGAAGGAAAAAAAAAAAAAAAAGTTTTGAGAAGAAAAAATGATTTGAACCAAAGAGAAATCCAAAGGGGCATTTTTTTTTTCACCCTTTTATCTTCAAAACTTACAAACCAAATAGATTAACTTGTGATCTGAAAGAAAGCACATGGTTGAAGCATGTAACTCCTATTAATCTGTTGATTTGGTGTAATTTTTTCCTCTCAATCTTATATGCATGTAGGCAGATTGAAACTGACAGCAAATTTTTGGAAGCTCAGCACATTATGGATTACAGCCTTTTACTTGGTGTACACTATCGGGCCCCTCAACATCTTCGGTCGCTTATGTCATATAATAAGAGTTTAAAAGCAGATGGATTGGGAACTCTTATGGAAGAAGGTAACCATCTTATTATTTTGTCACATTTTCATCTCAATACGTTCATTTCTGGGGATAATATCTTAAAGCTTGAAGGGTTGTTTAGGTAAATGGCTAGTTATTTGAGAAAGATTCTTTGGTAATAAGCATGGGCATTTGGTCTAGTGGTATGATTCTCGCTTAGGGTGCGAGAGGTCCCGAGTTCAATTCTCGGAATGCCCCTTTCTTTCAGTTTTTTTATGCACCAGATTCACTAGTGCAGTAAAAAACAATGGGCTTTATGGGCTTTTTGCTTTTGAGAGCATACCACATAGGATAAAGCCGACTTCCAAAGGATGTCATTTGTTTGGGCCATATGTAATGTTGACCATTTCAGTAACTTTCCCATATATTACCAAATAATACGCATAAACTCATTTTACCCAATCGACTTTTGTACGTGTATGTTCCCAAAGAAGCACTATGTAAGTAGGAACTTCTGGGGGCAACTAACTCCCACCCACTGAATTTTGTTATCTGTCTGTTTGCCTACAAAATTACGCACTGAAGTGTGTTGGTGTTCTGATGACAAATTCTATAGAGGACGAGAACTACCCGCAAGGCCTTGTCTTGGTCCCCCGTGGAACAGATGATAGCGTCATCGTTGGCCCTCACATCAGAGGTAGTAGATTGCGAGCATCAGCTGCTGGTGATGAGGAGGTTGATCTCCTCCTTCCCGGTACAGCAAGGTATATAATCTCTCAACGCCTCTCGCCAAATCACCAACAAAAAAAAAAGAGTGATAGACATGGTAGTATAGTTACAATTGTCATATTCAAGAAAAAAAAAGTTGATCCTCTTGTAGTTTTCAGGCAGAGTAGTAACATTTTCTTTTTCTCTTTTTGCAACTAAACAGATTTCAAATCCAGCTTGGAGTGAACATGCCATCAAGGGCAGAGCTAATTCCAGGGAAGCTTGAAGAACAGTTACTGCACGAGTACGACGTTGTTCTATACCTAGGTATCATTGATATTTTGCAGGACTACAATATGAGCAAGAAGATTGAACATGCATACAAGTCTTTTCAATTCGACTCCTTGTCCATCTCCGCGGTTGACCCTAGGTTCTACTCTCAGCGCTTTTTGGAGTTCATTCAAAAAGTCTTCCCTCGAAATGTTCGGTAAGTGATCTTCCGATATGTCTATATTCTTGTATGATGGATGCAAAAGGAAGCATCGTCTGATGTCAATTGTGTTTAAGTAGGTAAGCAAAAATCAGATTTTCTTACCTTGTTTGTATTGCTTGATTGGTGATGAGAATTTCTATATAAACCATGTTGAATGTTTACAACTTCAAGTTTCATAATACATTCTCGAAAGAATATTGAAGCCCAAAGTCTGACTTGAGTGGCGAGAATTCACGAAGGAGCACAAGAATGGACTCAAATTTGGATGGAAACTTGTTGTTCTCGTCCTAATTACTCGTAGCAAACTGAGTGTCAACTTTTAAATTAAATTTCTCCAACACTTTCCTCACGTGGAAAAATCACATTTTTTTATTTAAATTAGTAGAATCAACTCGTGCACATTTTGAGTAGCTTACATACATAAACGAACAACTTTCATGCCATGCAACAATTATACTTATATTACTATTCGTTTTGAATTAATAAGTATGATATCGTAAAATTGCGAATCACGATTTTTCACGTGATCATTAATTAATTATAACATGAAAGATAAAAATGTATAAATAACAGACACAAACGAGCCAATCACATAAAATAAAATTCGTTAATCACTCATGTTACACATTTCATTTCAATTAAGAAAAGAGATTGGGTGGCATAGAAACCAATAATCCACCATTGCGGAGCCAGACACAACGCAACAATGTTTCCGAGAAAATCCATCGCATCATCTTAGGAAAAAGGAAAGAAAAAAAGATGTTCTCAGAACATTAGATGCAATCAATATTGTTCCCAAAACCATGTCCATTTCTATTTCACTGTCTCTTATTTTCTGAACAGAAACAAACACAACCCACCACTGATCATCATCATTGTCATCGTCTTCTTCATTCATTTTTTGGGATCCAATAACACAGGACAAGAGAGAGAGAGAGAAAAAGGAAAGATTTGTAAATTTGAGGGTTGAGAGAGACAGACCCTTTGATTTGATTTAATGGGTTCGTCTTCTGGGCAGATTTCCAGCTTCGATCTCTCCTTCAAGATCTTGTTGATTGGAGATTCTGGTGTGGGCAAGAGCAGTCTTCTTGTCAGCTATATCTCCAACACTGTCGAAGATCTCTCCCCCACTATTGGTATCATCAATTCATTCACATTTCTCTTATATTTTAGCTCACATTTGCTAATTTATGCACATATATCAATTTGTTACTGTCTTAGCTAAGTGGGTTTCTTCTAAATTGGCACTACAAACCCTACTGTTCCTTAAAAATTGGATCTTTTTTGTTTCCCCCAAATGAGTTTGTACTAACGTTGGATCTCTAATTTATTTAAAGCTTGGTATTTGGTTTTAGGCTTTTGTACAGATCATGAATATGCAATACCAATATGATAGTCTAAATCTGATACACTTGTTGTAATCATGTGTTTAGGTGTGGATTTTAAGATCAAGCAGCTTATAATAGGAGAGAAGCAGATAAAGCTAACAATATGGGACACTGGTGATTCCTCAACCTTCTCTTCCTATTCAAGAACATGGCGTTAGATTCTATGTTTGTTATTATTCCTTGGTTAATACCAACATGTAAGAGCTTAGAAGATGCAAAAAAAGCACAAAATTTCAGCAAACTTATGAGAGCTCAGAAGATGTAAAGAAAGTAAAAAGTTTAAACAAAGGGTTCGAATTGAGAGTTTGTGCGTCCGTTGTAAACCTCCGCTACAGTCTTTTTATATGCTTACATGTTTAGCACGAACACTAGGTTTAAGCTTTTGGGGTGAAATCAAGTCTAATGATTTGTATTTCAATTCCTCTTTTGAGTTTTCGCAGTTCAGATTCTCCATTGCATAGTCTTATCTTTCCTACAATATCATTCCTTATAATCTTCAAATTCATATTGGCAATGCTGATGAATTGTGAATATGTGAAAACAAAATATGTCTGATGCAGCTGGACAGGAGAGATTCAGAACAGTAACGAGCTCGTACTATAGAGGCGCGCAAGGAATCATTCTCGGTATGCTTTCAAAATTACCACATCATATCACTCTTCATATTCAGTTAGCGGTATAGATGAATTGTTTGGCTCTTGGAAACATTTTTTCTGTTGATTTGCACAAATACACATCAATAATATTCTTCATTGTTGTAGTTTTGGGTCTCAAGCATTTGTTTCATCTTCTTTACTGGTTCTTGATTAGTACGTAACGTAGGCGGCTTTTGTGCAACTCACTTGTTTTTATGTACGATTTTGGTGTTCTTTTCCTATAGTTTATGATGTCACAAAGAGAGACAGCTTTAGAAGCTTATCGGAAGTATGGGCTAAAGAAGTTGATCTTTACTCCACCAATCCGGACTGCGTAAGGATGCTCGTTGGAAATAAAGTTGATAGAGTAAGTATTTAACATGTACGTACTTTGTTAAACTAAGAATCAGAGAATGGATCCTACACGTGGATCCGTGGAACAAGATGAGAGTTAAGGCAGACGGGTCACTATGCCAAACAGAACCAACCCTAATACTCAAAACTCGATCTGAAGAGATACAGTCTCTGCCCTCTTCACTATAGAGTCTCTTGTGAGAATGTTGCCATTTTTCGTGTTGAATCGAACTAATAAGTTGATCTAAAGTCACAACTATTCCGAGAATGTGTAGATCTTAACTGAAACTTACCCTCAAAACCGCTCACACCTTAGTACTATGGACTTCTCGTTAAATTAGAAGGTGCATACTCCTCTAAAACTCGAGCTTTAAGTAGTGAAGTTTTGTGCCTATTGCGCTAATCAAAATCTAATCCTCGAGTTGTTTCAGAATTCTGAAAGGGTCGTAACAAGAGAGGAGGGAATGGATCTTGCAAAAGAACACGGCTGCTTGTTCGTTGAATGTAGTGCAAGAACACGAGAAAACGTGGAACGATGTTTTGTAGAACTTGTAGTGAAGGTAAGTATATTCAAAAATGAAACTTCACACAAGCTTAACCTTAGTCCCAACAACATTTAACAGTTTTTCAGATATTCTTTGCTTGTCTAATCAGATTTTCATCTTTTTGCAGATGATGTTGGTTCCTAGTCTTTCCCGACAAGGGTCTGTAGCAGCAAAGAAAGGCATAGTAAAGCCGAAACAAGAACAACCTTTTAGCGTTGGATGTTGCTCATCTTGAGCTGAACTGGCGACGGATCCAACGATCACTACCAATGACAGTCTTTAAGCTTTGTCCTAGTAATGCATTAAGACAATGTATATGTAAATTGTTTTCATGTTTTCTGGTTCTGTTTTCATCTTTGTTTCGCAGGAAACTTCTTGATGTTGTTGTCTAGCGGTTTTTGAAGATACGAAGGTTTGCTTAATTTCAATTCATACTCGAACTGTTTTTCTCTATTAGCTTATCGTAATCCGAATAAGAAAAATATGAAGAAAATTACTAATGATAGACATGGAAGGTGGGTTCCACTTAGCTATATCTAGCATCTCTATAGCTTACAGTTAGCCAACAAATTCCACAGACAAATCACGTCTCCAAAACATTGACCTAGAGCTTTATGAACAAGCAGATACACAATTATAGTGCACAGTAATTGTTAGAAACTGACGGACTGCACGCAAACTATCTCCATATCTAATCAAACTTACTGGTTCTGAAAGAGTTCCGATCACCAGATAAGAAAAACACAATTGCAGAAGCTGCCAATTCGACTTGACACATTGGATACAGCTTCTTCGAAACGTATAGCAATAACGTGTGAAAGTGGAAACGCAACGCACCATTGTTAGCTGAAAGACCTCAAGAACTGCAGCATGTTGATCTTATGGAAGCAGAGGTTGATCCCTGGGCTGGGTCGGGTTTAACGTTGAGAGTTTGAGGCTGCATAACAGTATGAAAAGATTAAATCTATAAACAGGGAGCACAAAAAAAGTTATCGGGGAAGCGCGCGTGCACACACACACACATATATATACCTCTGTTTTGGCGTTAGGATCTGAATTTGAGAGCCTGTGCGTTATATCTTTAGTGATAGAATTGAAGACTTGCTCCACATTAAGGTTTGTTTTTGCACTCTGCTCAAAGAATTTTCAGTCAGTAAGGGCTCAGAAATTATATAGATATAACCTGAGGAAGAAGAAGCTGGACATTTCTCAATTCTCATGCCTATAAAATCAAATCAGCACAAGCTAGAACGAGACAAGATTATTATGTAACTATCTCTTATAGTATGATCACAATTACTTTTAGCATTACTCCCGATAGAGAACACTTACCGTCTCAAAAAATTTGATACCATATTCCTTAGCTAGTGCCTGGCCTTTATGTTTTGAGATAGCCTACAGTAGAAGCAAACATTAGAGATGATACTGTCCTGAAAAGTTGGAAACACAGTATATGTAGGCTATGCACGGTCAAAAGGTTCATAGAGTCTAAATGAGTTTCATGAGTTACCCTTTTGCCCTTCTCCATGTCAGCTTTATTACCCACCAATATTTTGTTGACATTATCAGATGCATGCTGTTTAATATTCTCCATCCAGTTTCTGATGTCTACAAAAGATTTTGGATCACGTAAGAAAAGGTTCTTCTTTGACTCTTTATTTTTATTTTTATATTAACCTTGTTCAAGTAAAGACCAAAAAGAAAAAGAGGCGAGGGAATACTGATAAATGATGTTTCGTCCGTTACATCGTAGACCAGCAATATACCCATGGCTCCCCTGTAATACGCTATGGAAAACAATAAGAAGATTCAAAAAGTTGAAACTGACAAAAAATTGATGTGCAAAATGATCAATGTATATGTATCCTGAGATGGGTCACTAAACCATATTTTAAGACGGAAATCAATATAGCAAGAACCTAAAATGATCTTCACAACCAAAACTGTCCTCGACAAAACCAAAAGATATGAAATCAGAATAAAAAATTATGTGACAATAGAAGAATAGTCAATAGATTATCTCTGATATCACATCTTGGACTGCGGTAAGGTAGAGCCCTATCTCTTCTCATGCAACATTTTAAGCATAACTTAGAAGATCGACATGAACTTTACAAAGCACCATGAACCTATCACTGCCTACATCGTGTCTGCCAGAAACATGTTTTTATTCCTCTACTTGCATAAAATGGAGGCAAAGTGTAAACACAGAAAAGTTGAAATTAAACTATGTTCCTTTTAGCAGGTCAAACAATGATAATATTAACAGATATAACATAAATCACATTATCACCATATAATCAGTCCAGCCTATCATAAAGTAATCAGCTTAGATACCACAGTCCATTAGATCACAAAATACAGAACAATTAGACCTCTAACAAGTTGATAGTTACATGCAAGTATAGAACTATCGAAAACCATAAACAATACATAATGCATTAAATAAATACCTGTTGTGATAGTTCTGAAACGTTCTTGACCAGCTGTATCCCACATTTGCAGTTTGATGCGTTTCCCATCAAGTTGAATGGTCTTAAGCTTAAAGTCAATCCTAATAGAGGCAAAAATATTTCAGAAAACTGCATAGAACTATACAATAACAGTAAAGAAGGTTTAAAGGTTTTGAAAACGCACCCAATGGTGGTAATGAAACTTGTTGTAAAAGAATCCTCTGCGAAACGCAAAAGCAGACAACTCTTTCCTACCCCTGCAAACATGGATTAAACTACTTTTGTAAGTGATAGGAGAGGTACATTGCCAACAGTAGACCTATTAATCATCAATGCATGACAAGATCTAATGATTTAATGGACAACAGAAGAGGAAGAAACAGAAAGAAATGTTTCTCACTGCTGAAACAGAGCTTAAAATCTATGACCATATGAGGAACGATGTCCAAACAGGCACAAATAATTAAAATATTTCTACCAGACACATTCATGAATTCCCCATCACTATCATCAACATTAGTAGTTATAAAGCCCAATTAAATTTCCAAGCAATACTCTTGGGAACTCATCATATTAAATATTAAGCCATAGAACCATTCACAGTCCCAGGGAACAAACTAAACCCAGCTGTTGCCGTTGTTGCATAATTTATGCATTGCATACATAAAAGCCAAGATAACAAATAGCTTATTTTAACACCAAATCAAACCCAACTCAAAGGAGGGCAAATTCATGGTATCAGTTTTCTCTGTATCAGAGGGATAGTCTTCCAACAGTAATCCCCTTTGATGCAAGCACACTCTCATCTTCTCAACATACCATGTCGGATACATATCCTGACACTTGGACACTCTTTGGATATGTGTCGGACACTTGATTTTACATGTTCCCCAATATTATAAAATATTCACAAAAAAAAAAGTAGACACGTGTCCAACACCTAACATATTCCCCATTCTTTTTCTTCTAAAAATGAATAGGTTGAGCATGCTCAACACTCTAAAACGCATTTTTAAGCTCGACTTTAAGTCACTAATTTACCAAATATAGGTTATCATTTACTGCATGTTCGCAGCATATCATTAAAATCTCTATTCGGTTGCATTATAATATTAAACCTAAATTGCTACAGAAACACCATATTTCTCTCTTTTTTGTTCAGAAATTACATGCTGCTTCAGGTTCACCAGAAACAAAAAACTAGCACAAACCAGATCCAATTCCAAGCTATCAAATAAATAAACAAACAATAGGTTCCACAAAATTTGATTTCATAGCCCTAGAAACTCGAACTCTCCTAAATACAGAATCAAACTAACACAAACTAACAAAACCAGCACTGTTGCAAACCTTAAAAGTTCAAAACAACGATCTCAGAGAAGATTATAGAGAAAGACAAAGACACTTGCCACTATCGCCGATGAGAAGGAGCTTGATGAGATAGTCGTAATCTGTTCGAGTTCTAGCCGGCGGAGGCGGAGGAGCCTCCATTTCTGAGCCGTTTCCGTTGGCTTCTCCGATCAAACAGAAGAGAACGAGAGATCTACAGCTAAGCTGAGCTGTGACAGAGAATCGAGCAAAACAACGACAATTTCTCAGTAATGTCCTCTTCTTCTACTGTGTCCAGAGTCCAGACCTAAGGAAGATGCTGAGCTGGAATCTTCTGTGTTTGGGTCTATCGAGGAACAATGTAGATATTCTGACGTGGCAGAACAGAGTGCGTCCACGTCGTAACTAGGGGAATGTTTTTTAAGTAACTAGTAGAGTATGCAATCAGAGCGTGCCACGTGGTAGGTACAGTGAGGGGTTACACTTGTGATTACAACACAAGTCAATTGGAGTCTTACAAAATAGCGCTACTGGATAATTATAATATGCTAATTATTGACCATCGAATTTGATGTTCTAAACACGATTTAAGAGTTACGAATTTCAAATCAAGCGTGTAAAATATGCGGGTTCATGTGAGATTATCCAATCCGACCAACTAGAAAAATTAAGTCTTAAAACACACAAATAGCTACTTGAAAGTTCATCATTATTAGTTTGTATCTCATAAATCAATAAATGTAGTGGTACATCGGTAATTGTAAATGCAAAAGGCGCGTATTAAAATGTACAAGTATCTTCTGACATTGTTGGGCTTCAAATGCTTATGAAGAGAACAATAGTTGAACATATTGTTGTTTCATTTAAAAATTTAACCAATTCAATGGCTCTTCTAAACATTTGGCATCTACTAATCAAATGCAAATATTCATCTATTAAGGCAGTGTTAATTGTCAATGTATGATATAAACTCATCTATCAAAAACTCTGGGGAATTTACTACAGTTTTATATGTGTCTCAACATTTTAAAGCAGTTCTGTTCTACTGGCATACTCCTGCTCTTGATGCATCTTCCAAAATTGTCTTCGCTTCAGTATTCGGCTCAGCTAGCTCACTAGGGATCTGCAGTGCTATTTTTTATTAGAAACAAAGAGAAGATGAAAGAACAGGGAGCACAAGATCGTTCAAGGAACTAACCTTTCCATACAGGTTTGCCTTTGTAGGAGAAGCCCCGGATGCCAACAGTAGCCTGACAACATCTGCATGTTCGCCTCTTGCCGCGTGATGAAGAGGCTACAAAAGTAAATTTAGCGATATGAACATAAATTACTGGTTTGAGAAATCAAGCAACTCATTAATCTAGAAGCAGATCACATTTTAGACGGTTGTTTTGACTTTTGAGCACATCCTAACAATGCAATACTTTTTGTCACACAAGACATGATACTGATTAGGAGCTCCAAATATATTATAAGTTCTATATATGTTACTCACAGTATCGCCTTCTGCATCGACTGCATCCATCATCCTTCTCAAGCATTCCACGTTGTTAGCATTGTTAATTAGAAGTTGAACTATCTCAATAAACCCTGCAATAATAGGGGGAAAAGTTAAAAATCTTGTGATATAGGATGAATTTCAGACATGAAGAAGATGTGTAGATAGATTACCTCCTGCGCAAGCATCATGCAATGGAATTGCGCCGTCTTCGTCCTTAGCCTCCAGATTAGCTCCTCTTTCCAAGAGTAGCTATATGGGAAAAGATAATTCTGTCAGTGACACTAATCATATAAGGCTGATGAACTAGTATCAAAGGATGGCAGCAGACAGATAACCTGAACACAAGGCAGATAGCCGTAGAGGCAGGCCAAATGGAGCGCAGTGTCTCCATCTTCCACCGGTTCATCAATGCTACCGGTCAAGTTATCTGTACTCATTCACAAAAGAGCGAAAGTTTTAGCGGAAAGCTGAGGGAGGTGGGCTTTTGGATAATTATAATTTGCTATTCAATATCATGATCTTCCATATTAAAAGAGCAACAAAATAGTTAAGTAAGCTATTAAATATATGTACAAGTGAAAAGTTAAGCATACAGAATAACATGTGAATAGTATAATCATATCATATGACCGGACCAAAAAAATTGCAAAGTTGCAAATATCACAGCATACCTCTTACCCTATCAATTTCAAGCTTTCCATTTGAAAA
>JAYMTE010000584.1:0-16979 GCA_036897545.1 Pelargonium fulgidum
GGGCAGGAGAGGCTGTCCCGGGATGCAGCTAGGGGTGACTGTGGTTCACTTGGTGGTGGCACAGCTCGTGCATTGCTTCAATTGGGAGCTTCCTGGTGATATGCTGGTGACGGATCTGGACATGACTGAGGAGTTCGGTCTCACGTGCCCTAGAGCCGAGCCTCTTCTCGCCGTTCCTACATATCGCCTGGAGAAATTTTAATAGCATAGAACTAAGATAGCGTTTGGATTAAAATAATTATTGTAATGGAAATCACGAATGGGAATAAGAACGAGATTTCATGTCTCGACCCCATTCTGACTTTTGATTCTCATTCCCAACAATAAATTGAATCAAACGCTACTTAAAGAGAAAGAAGGTTAGGAAGGAGCAGATGGATTATAGATTTCCCAGAAAGGTCAGTAATAGTATAAATAAACTACGACAATGATCATTGTAAGCTAGAGATTCTAGTACACAAAGAAGCATGTAAAATGCAAGATGAGTTCAAGGTTTCCATAGTTTCATTGTGCAATCTTCGCCAAATGTGGCAATGAGATTCTGGTGGGGATGATGAGTCACACCAATTACATCCTTCTCGTGAACCTGCAATAGGCGAGAAAATATAAGACAATACTGAAATATGATCTTTCCATTTTACCGGATACCCAAAACACATATAGTAACGATACACTGGCCAAAAACGATATACTATCTATGGGTCTAATGCAGGCTGGGCCAAAAACTCACGGGTTTGAATTTTGCAACAGTTCTACCCTTTCGCACTAAGTGGTGAGACACTAGAACCGACAACAAGTTGTCCGATAAAAACATGTGCATTTTTTCTGCGCCCCGCAGTGCCAAGTATAATTGGAACAACATGACTCAGCTAAGCTAATAAATTGTATGCATACAGCTGATCCTTTTAATAACGAACCCAACCAATAACAATCAGAAGCTCTAGTATCTCATAAATGAAACCTCCGCGTTATGTAAAGCCTTACCTTCATTAGATGCTCTAGTTTACCAGATTGGTAGCTGAAGCAGTACATGTTTCTGCAAAAAAAAATCATGGATCACACGTCAGAAAAATGAAATGACAAAAAAAATGCTTAAGATGGAGAAAATAAGACAATTAACGGTAACACATCTTAAAGGGAGAGTAACTCATAAAAAAGGATTAACTACAATTTTGGTCCCCCAAATATTAGGATCCGATCATCCCGACTGTTTTGGTAACTGAACCAAATTTATGCCAAAATGTCCCCTCAACAATGAAAGAACAACCCAAATGGTTACTGCAGATACTATTCAGTTAGTTTTTCCGTTATTTTTCTATTAAAAAATATCTACACAATCAGTGCTGATGTGGCATCTAAAAATTGAAAAATAAATTATTATTTAACACATTGAAATGAAGTTTCAATTAAATATCATATTTTTTAATAGTTGCAGTGGATGTGTATTTTGTTTAATATCGATTTAATTTTAATGCCCACAAGAGATGGTAAAGATTGGCAATAGGTGTGATGACATCTAAGGCGCTGACAAAAGATGATACAAGTAAGAAGTGCATCAACCTGAAATAGTATTTTTGTTAGTTGTATCTACAGCTGAAGGATCTGTAGTTTTCACAAAATAATCTAATATTTTAAGGCGGGTGGAATGGGAACAAGTCAACACAAATCCTCAACTATCTTTATTTTCAAACAACAACAATGGAAGGAAGTTGTACTGGCATGACAATGGAAGCACTAACAAGATTCTAGACAAGCTGGACTCTGATGTCAACGAATTGTACCAAAATGGAAGGAAATATAAAATAAAGCAGGTTTAAACCCCCTGTCAATAATTTTTGAACAAAATGGATATTTGCGTTACCTGTCTTCTCCAACACAGTAAATCCATTCCCCTTTTGGCGATACACATGCTGAAACGAAATCTCCCCCTTCTCTTTTACCTGATGAGAAGCTCTTTACGACCTGCGAGAAAATATCCATAAGTTGTCACATAAAAATTCAGAAGTAGATTGTTGCCATAATTATTTTGTTTGTGTGCTCCACTAAAAGCAGTCTTCAAATAGGATTACTAAATTGTGTATATGCAGTATAAACAAATGAATTAAAAAAAAGTACTCAACCATCACGGCTGGTTGCAAATTGTTATTGTCCCACAGGATTTTATGTGGTGTTCAAGACCGCATCTCATAGCAGCTGGCTTTTCCTCCTAAACTTGGATTTGGGGTTGGAAACTCAACATTAGAGCTGGAAATTTAAACTCAACACGGAGGTACCTGAAATTCGATTCGCATCTTTGCTGATTCGAGTCGCATAAAATAGAACCGGATAATTTTCGTGTCTTGTTTACAATTGGAAGAATGTGGATTGTGTTGGTCAACCCGCATATTGAAGTGGGTGAAATAAATTTCCACGTTGGAAAAATATGAGAGGAAAGAGCTACATAAAATGGTGGAAGCCAAACCCTACTAACAAGGTTGACCTTTGAGTAGTGGAAGACCAAGCCATTGTGTATGGTGTTTGAGATTGAAACCATTTATACAATTTAGACTTTTGGGTTGGGAAACTGAGAAAAATGTGCAGGTCATAAGACTAGATCTTTAACCTTTTAACAAAAACTGATATTCTAAAACTCTGCTGACCCGCCCCGAGAAACTAGGACATATGATTTGGAACAGCCAACTATTTAGTAACTGGCATTTGATATATTTCATACGTAATACTTGACAACAGTTAATGCTATATGATTGCATCGCACATTCTATTCATTACATTATGATATGCGCACACACAAAAATGCTCGTCAAAAGCCAAATATATAACCCATGACTTAAATAACATGCCAAAAGGTCAATAAAGTTCCTGACATTGAGTCCAAAATAAATTATATTCATTACAGAAACTGAACCTACATAGGTTAATGACTATAAAAGTGGGCTGGGAAAATCTAAAATCATAGTAATCCCAGCATAAAGAGCAAGAGCTCACACATTGCTAAATGGACAAGAAAATTGCAACATAATTATAACAGTAAGAGGAAGTACCTGTCCTTGAAGTGTCATGATGTATATGGATGATGTCTTGTTACATACAATAATGTGGTCAGTACTTTTGGGGAAAAGAAGAACAGAATTCACAGAAGCATCTCCACCCTGACAATCCAAGATGGAAATAAAAAAAAAAAATCAGGAACGAGATCAATGTAGAAAATAAAGATAGACCAAGATAACAACAACAAAAAAAAAAAAAAAAAATCTTTGAAAGATACCCTTAAAGGAGGTGGTGGCTTAAAAGTTTGCAGACAGTCTGTTGTCTTCACATCCCAGACCTATAAAAATGTAAAAGAAGATATATATTACACACAGAAAACGAAAAAACAGACCTACCTAAGATAAGGAAACAGCTCTAATATATAGATTACCTTGACTGTACAATCACTGGAAGCAGTAATAACACGACTCCCATCACTAGTAAAGACTGCATTGTTCACGTAAGATGAATGACCCCGAAATTCCTTTAACAACTTCCCAGATTTTAGGCCATGGATTCTACACAATACACAACACGTTATTATATTAAAGTAGTGGCACGACCAGAAAGAGATATTAGGCTGCCTTATGCACTCATTAACACAAAAAACAACAAGGAGTTAACATCAGATAAACTATAGATGGAAGTTAGTATTCATCAAACAAAGATAAAAATAATCATGACTATATGTTAGGAGACAGCTATCATATTCCCACACTAGAAAACGTTCACAACATGAATTAAACATATATACAATAATACCTTGCTGTACTATCAAAAGATGTACTTAGTAACTGGCTTCCATCTCGAGAAAAGGTAAGACTTGTGACACCCTGAGAATGTGCACGTTCAAGACGGCGCAAGCATTGGCCAGTCCTAATGCGCCAAACCTAAAACAATATTAAAAATGAAATGAAGTAAATATTTCATAACCAATTAACCAGAGTGAAGCACTTCTATGTAAGCTAGAAATTAAAGAACACCTATCCTAAAGAGAGATCCAGAGTAAGTAAAATCAGCCTCAAATAGCATTTGTGATAAAGAATGTGAAAGACCTATATCTCTATTATATCACAATTTTTTAAAAAAAAATAAACATAAATTAAGAAGATAAAAGAATCTGAACTCTTAAGATGTGCAATGATTTACAAATAATAATATTCCGAAATTAAAATTTCAACAAAATTAAATTTCAAACCAAAAAAAAAAAATTGCTGGTTGGTTGTTTTACAGATATTACTACCCCAAGTAAAGAACTAACACATTTTGAAAAAGATATACCTTGACTTTTCCATCTTGTGAACCAGATGCAAGCATCTCTGAATCCCTGCTAAAATCAACACAAAGGACAGGATCATCATGCATCATGAAAGTTTCCTGCAAAGATTACAGCATGTCAATAAATGAAAAAGACAGCGAAGACAGTAAGACACAGATAGTAAAACATTCATGAGACCGAGATATGAGTTGCTAATTGTTTAAGAAACCATCCCATTTATCAATATACCTCAAATCAGTTATGTTCAAGATGTTTATGAACCAATGACACGTTAGTTTTACAGCATATCGATAGGATATAATATAATTGTTACATTCAGAGTTCTTTCCCGCACTCCTTATTCCAAAAATAATGAGTTCACTTCACAGTACATTTTTCTTAGACGTTAAAGAAATTCCGACGACAGTTTTTAGATGGATACACAACACAAATAAATAAAAGTATGCCAGGACATAGCTAGGAAGTGATAAATGAAAGTCGAAAGTAAATTGAGAAGGAAAATACTCACGTCAGCCTGGTATTGGAGATCCTTTTTTAGCTTCCCACTTATATAATCCCAGACCTGATAGAGTTTAGGGAATGAGAGAACATTCAACTTTCTAAAGAAATTGTACTGTTAAGATAAAATTCCATAGTCAAATATACCTCAATAAATCCATCAACTGAGCAAGATACAAGAAACTGTCCATCTGGTGAGAACCGAGCACATTCTGCGTGACTTTTTGCCCCAAACTACAGCAAAACACTAATTATTAAGATAAAGATTATGACTATCATGAAATTACACATTAACGAAATAAAATAAAACAAATGATACAAATTTCTACAAAGATATAAGATGACGAACAAAATGCCAAATAGAAGAATGATGCAGTTTCCCTTTTCACTATTTTTTATCATCTGCTTGCATCTCGACCAAGAAAAAAACTTTCCCAAGAAACGAAACTTTTAAGCAAAAGTTCCAATGGCTGTGATAATGTGAACCATCTATAGTATTAACAGGTTAAAAAAAACATGTAGCTTGAAAAGGGGGTACGCGTCCAAGTAATTCATTAATTCCACAAAAGATGATGAGTCTCAATCTAAACAACGAAGATGAACTTTTAAGCAAAAATGACATTAAGTTTTCAAAATATTACTCTAATGCTGAAATTTTCTCTTCAAGTCATGATCACATATAAACACAAATTCATTCATCCTCTTTCATTGATCAATGCCAGCAACTATATCTAAAGCAAGATCATTGCCTCTTCATCAAAATTTAATGTTCACAGCATCCTAAATAAAACACACAACCTAAGGAGAATTTGTCACATCTCTTTTCCATGTGATATAATCACAATCTCGTCTCATCTCAACAAGTCCATGATAGCTTTTTTTATTTAGCCTGTATATAAGTGTGTGTGTGTGTGTGTGAACTTTTTTTTCTAGCAGAACAAACCAGATCTCATGAATAAACTGTTGTGCATGAAAACAGGTTTTACCTTAATGGTGTGAGAAAGAGTAGTTGGATACATATCCTCTACATCTTGTTTCATAGCAGCTGTTCCTCGAAATAAGTCAAACTGTGTTCCAGGGGGAAGCAATCCTGAAAGAACCAAACAATGATGAATCATCAAAATACAGTCATGCAGTGAATATATTACCTGCGAGCTAAGCACGTTAGATTCCATATTCACATTGTCAATTGTCAAAGCTTCTGCAATGTGTTTCTTCACTGAATTTATTAATACATTAATATATCACGTTCCTAAGATAACCTTGGTGCCGCTGTGCAGATAGTTATTAATAAAGCATGAAAAGATCTCAAGATTGACCTTGGTGCTGCTGCCACTTGAGAGCCTGACCAATTAAAGCCATTAAACGTGAAGGTGGCACCACAGTAACTTCTGCAGCAAGAGCTGAAAATATAGAAGAAAAAAATTGCTGAAAAACAGAATCATAAACAGAGCAACAAAAACTCTAATCAAGTGCTGCACTACACAAATCAGAAAGCTTTGATTTACTCCTTAATAATAAAATCTTTTCAATTATATGGATTTAACAAATAACCACAACTTTAATCTAGTCATGAGAAAAACATTAAAATATCCATTGAAATTGCTTTAACAAAGATTGAGCTGAAAATGAGGATCCATGAAGCAGGAGCTTGAAAGCAAGGCATAAAAAATCTGAAATACAATGGTTTACTCTAAAATGAATTGCTTTAAAGGAGGCTAACATGAAAATGAGGATCATAACACAGGAGCCACAAATGCATAAAAAATCCAAAGGAACACCGTTTACTTCTGCCAACTATTAGTATTAGGTTTTTTAACCAGGTGCAGACCTTATCAAATACTCATATAACTGAACACCCCAAGTAACTTTTGAGAAATGAACTCTCCAAACTCATTATAATCACTACAACCTTTTGGAAAATAGACAATCATGTATTCAATGGCATACCATAGAGATAAAGAGCTTCAAATCTTATGTCATCCTATCCTAACAATGATCACTTTACAAGAATGAAGCAATGAAATGGTTGAATTTCACTGAAACAGCGCTCCAATACATGGGAAATATCAGATGGTTAAACCATCTATATATACATAGTACAATTCTATTCCTAGATATCAAAATATACACTGAATTTCACACTATTCTGCAAGATTCCTAATATCTTGCCAATCTTCATTTCCCTGCAGTTAAATGTATCAAGCATTGAAGAAAGGGATGAGTCTAAAACCTTGGGCTATTTGGGAACGACGTTTCTCTTTAGTTGAATCTTGATACGCCTGTCACATAACATACAAAAGTAATGACTCATGAGTTTTCGGACAAATGAGCTTACGACTCACCAAAACCAGAAGCCATAAGGTAGTTAAATGTTCACATTTGAGTAAAAAAAAATTACTTTTCATGCTTATCTAATCAATGTTCTGCACAGTCACCATAAAAAAGATGACCAACACACATAGTGACACACTTTAAAGCTACACAGGGAAATGAATATTCAACCAAACATAAAATAAAATAAATAAATCAAGGTAGCTGTAAAGCAATGGTTTTCCTATGTTTCAGTAAATGAAATATGTGAAGTGCAGCTGTTAATAATATATCTCTCATATCAGTGGCTTTGCGAAGTAATGGACCCTCTTCTCCTTTTATTACATAACATTAATCAAAGCCAAGCCAAATAAAAAACTAAGCATAGAGTGACAACTGGAGTTTACACAATATAGCAGTCAGTGATTACTACAACTTAAATTTCAAAGCAATTACCCTGTCCCTATAATGAGGTGATTAGTATCTACTAAGATTGTCAAAAATATCAAAAGAACAGCATAATCTTGTAAGGAGGTATGTAGCACCATACTATAAATAACACATACAACAATACAAGGCTCTCCAATTAGTGTAACTGTTGCACTCACTTAATCCTTTAGTCCAACTGGAAAACAAAGTCATATCATGGTGTGTTGAAATATCTCATGATGAAAGAATGAGAAGTTAATAACCAATTTGTTATACCAGTCGGGTCCTCCATCTAATAGCTTAATAGTCACTAATACGAAAAAAACAATCTTTTAATAAAACTACAATTCTAACCTCCAGCGGATCGAAATAAGTTCTAACTAGGAGATGTTCAAGTCGCAAGTATCTTTCAGGTTGCTCCTGCTTCATGACACCCATTGCCTGAGTTTGCCTTAAGATAGCACGTGCTGTATCCAACTCTCGAAGTTCAATCATTTCTAGTACAATCTGGAAAAATATGAAAGAAAAGAAAAGTGTGAAGTGAGCAGCAAGTGTGCAAAACAAAGTGATTTACTATTAAAACTCATAAGAAAAGATCATCAATTTCAAAGTAAAGAGCAATTGGAGAAAAAGTTGGACCTCAAGAAGTAAATTTCACAGGTCTAAATAGACAAAGATGCCAATGGTTCAGAGCCAAGCCCAACTAAGAGAATCGGACTTCTGGGTCAGCCAGAATGAGCTTGACAAGTTTAAAATATAAGTTAGTCCAACTAAGCTTAGTAAGTGATGTCATTCCAATAACAGTCTAGAAATTATAAGAATTGTTCTCATTTCCACTTACAAGTGCCAGAAAGAGCAATTCAATCACCACCATAAGAAAGATCACACTGGAATTCATAAGCAGCATACTAATAGTCAACACATGTTCTAGGACACAGAGATTGTGAATGACACCAAGAAACTAGAATTCATCAAACTGATAAGGCATAGAGCATGGAGATCAGACTTTTCACCCACACCAATTTGACATCGTTTAATAGAAGTAAAAAAAATATTTTCCCAATTGGCAAACTCGTGTAATTTTTGTAATTTATGTTTTAACCAAACAGACCTTTAGCATGCTAACGAATGAAATGAATAAAAAAATGTTAGAATGTTGCGATGGTTGAATTTGTTGTTTTCCATTCAAACATTGTCTTCCTGCTTTATCTAAAAAGTGAATGTCGTCTAGGTGAAACTCTTATTTCTTTTTTTTATTTGAAGCTAGATGCTTATCCAAAAGAAGAAAAAAAAATTTGAAGCTAGATTCAGATATATAATCTTTCTTCTTTCTGGAAGATCACATGCACTCACCTCAATACCCATATATCATATATGCATGTGCTTCTTTGCTAATCAGTCAACTCTTGGTAGATGAAAGAAACGAAAAGATAAAACATTTTTTAGAAAGGTCAGTTGTACACTACAAACCTGCTCATACAAATCCTCTAACTTATTCCTTGGAAGCTTAAGTTGAGCGACTTGAGGCAATATTGCATCCCACCTCCCACTATTAATATCAGAAACAAATGTCTCAATGCTATCCACAGTATTAAGAGAAACCTGGCACTCGCTCTGTAATGTCTGAAATGTTTGGTGCAAAGAATTTTCTTTGCAAAATTGAAGCACAATCTTGATGACACTGTGTCACAAAACAACATGCAACGTCAGAATTCCCTTGTAGTCAAACTATGCAACATTTATTACATTATTATTTATTAACCTCGCATAAAGAATAAAGCTTATATCAACACAAATAATATCAATGAATAAACTATATATATACAAAACCATACAATAATATTAAACGGCTTAGGCCACTTCTCAAAATTCATCTTGTAAAAAAGCTTCTCTAACAAGGCAAACACTATAAAAGAGGTAACATCAATTTGATATTATTTTAATTTACAAATTCAAACTATTTCACAAAAATACAGAGAAAATGAGCAATTTACGGCCATTTGGATATAGACATATTAAGCTAACCAAAAACTCTGCTGTTTTCTATCAAATCAAAGCAAATACACGTAAAGAGGCACAAAAATTTCATTGCCAATTCAGATACATTGAAATTGAGACTTCACAGACAAAATTAGATACGCTAATCGGTCGCATTCACATATTCAAAACAATTCAAGAAATTTTCAGCTCATTGAAGCATGAATATCCACAACTTTAAACTGTTTCGCAAAAATACAGAGAAAATGGGCAATTTATGGCCACTTGGATACGAAACTAATAAAAAAAACTGTTGTTTATCTATCAAATTAAATCAAATACAAGTAGAGAGGCACAAAAATTACATTGCCAATAAAGATATACACAAATTGAGACTTCGCAGATAAAATTAGATAAGCTCGTCGGTCACATTCACATACTCAAATCAACTGGAGATAATTTTCAGCACATTGAAGCATAAACATTTACAACTTTGAGCTGTTTCGCTAAAATACAGAGAAAAGGAGCAATTTATGACCGCTCGGATACAAAATTATAGAGCTGAGCTAAGCAAAAACCGAATTTGATGCGTTTCTGGACATTAATGTGCAAAATCGAAGAGAAGAAAGAGGACTCACTCTCGAGCTTCGATCTCTAACGTAGACATGTTCGCAGACGATTAGGGTTTTGGCGGATTTGGGGTTTAACTGCGAGGAAGAGGAAGATGGTGAAATTGTTGAGAGAGAAGCGAAATCTATAGGTGGAATCAAGCACATGCGCTGCACGTGTACTGCCTAAAAATATAACATCTATTTACTTTTCGCATTTGGTTCGAACTGAAAGTGTAAATTCAAATTTGACCCGTAAAGAATTGTGGGTTGTGAGTATAAGATCGAGTGTCTGATTTTCAGTACAAAATGTGCGAGTTTGGTGTGAATTTGTTCACATAGACCCGAAAGTGATCGAGATCTGTTTGATGTGACTCGAACTTAATCAATTATATCAAGCTAGATCATGTCGTATAATTTTAGATCTAATTATATAAATATGTTGTTCGCGTCATGGGGTGCAGCCCGCTCGTATACGGGTTGCTTTTGTGTAGTGTAACAACTCATCTAATAATCAAATTAATTAAAATTGACTAATTTAACGAAATACTAAACTTTTAACACAACTAAAAACAGATTTCCACTCTCTTATCTCTATTAATAGGTATGATTGGTCGCATGTGGAAGATGATTACACTAAAAGTCGGTCATTAAGACAATTAGATCGACCATCTGCATATAAAATATAATTTCTTCTTTCATATATATAACAAAAACAATTTAGCAAAATTCATAATAGTACCGTTACTTTCACTATTTAAACCTTCTTCAATAATCCATACATTGATTTACCAAAAACATTGCATTTTAGTAAAATATATACACAAGACGAGAAATTAAAATTCATAAGGGAACAATCCATAACCTGAAAAAGAGGCATCAAGAACACACAGGAAACCAAACGTGCAAAAATTTAATTTCTGGCTTGATTCAGATCAAGAACACTAAGAAATCGCAAACCCTTTTCAATTAATGATCAAAATCAAGCACGGTCAAATAATCAATAGATTCGGTCGTTTCTTTACAAGAAAATTTTCAACGAAATGAAAAGAAGAAAGAATGAGAGATGATTAGCCCGAAATCACAAGGCTCGAAACCAATTGAGCGGGAAGGGGAAAAAATATACGAGAGAAAACCAACAATTGGGTCGAGGAACGAAAGAGAAGAAAAAAAACCTAATTCCAAGACACATGTACAAAAATTTCAAACCGAAATAGAATTGAGATCTTCAAATACTTGTCTTACGTTAGGCCTCTCGTTTACCGGGTAAATGCACCTGAGCGAGATGGCGAGCAATTCGTGCATTGCTTTGGAGGGCTCTTCGCCGCTTGCCATGTCTCTGTCAATGCAATCCCGTCCTCGCCCTTCTTGATCACATAACCGGACCCAATCTGTGAGGTCTACAGCGCCTGATTGACCTGATATTATGTCGCCGGCACTTCTTCTGGTCAACAACTCCATCAAGATTACTCCTAAGGCGTACACGTCAGCCTTGAAGGACGGGAATGGCTTAGCTGCAGTGGAAAGCTCAGGAGCGCGGTATCCGAGTGCTCCAAGATTCAGGATTTGCTCGGCAATGCCTGCTGGAGTCATGAGACGGTGAAGGCCATAATCGGTGAGGCGAGCACTGTAATCAGGGCCAGTCAGGAGTATGTTTGTCGGCTTCAAGTTCCCGTGAGGCAGGTTTCGATCATGAAGGTATAGGAGGCATCGAGCAACGTCTACTGCAACTTTGAGCCTCTGACTGAAGGACAAAGGAGAGTACCTCCGAGGTGTAGACTCTGTGTGACATAAAATTGACAAAATATTCATATATTATGAGAAAATGTTGTAGCATGTCAAAATATTTATATACATAAAAAGCACAGTAAATCAAGGTTGTAAGAGAAGCACAAAACAATTGGACCGATCAAGAAACTATGGTCCTAGTTATGAAAACACAATCAA
Organism: Pelargonium fulgidum; assembly: GCA_036897545.1. NCBI lineage: Eukaryota > Viridiplantae > Streptophyta > Magnoliopsida > Geraniales > Geraniaceae > Pelargonium > Pelargonium fulgidum. The sequence goes on from JAYMTE010000584.1 coordinate 12,079, forward strand.
TGGAATGCTCTATTGCATAAAACAGAAGCGAGAATGGCACACAAGCATACAAAAGTGTCATGAAGAGCCTTGTACCAGAATAATGATATGTGCCTCAACATATGACTTCAATAAGTTGAAAAGACCAATTTTGAGGTTTTGAGTACCGATGATGAAATCGATATGTTGAGGTATCATTAGTAATGAGGATTTGGAGGGATAAATAGGTAAATTTGAGGTTTTGGGCTAACACATGTTCACTTCCTGCTAGATGCTAACCAAGAAGTAAGCAGACATTCTATTAACTTCACCAACACTAAATGCTCATGCCCAAGAGATACATTTCTAGATAAGCCTCGGCTCAGTGCTCTATTGCATAAGAAAAGTGATAATGAATTGGTTCAAATGTCCTCGAAAAGCAGTTAGAGCATTCTTGCTGCAGAACTACTGTCCATCCAATTGTAACAACTTTTCTAACCCCATGAAATTCCACCAGTCAAGCTAATAGCCAGGTGTCCAGAGATCATGGGTTCAGACTTATGTTCCTAAAATCAACATAAACCAACTATTTATTGTCCCGCCCTAAAACATTCCTCTATTGCTTCCATATCAATAGTTTGCATCGCTGCATAAGCTTCTATACACCCAGAAAGTTGCATATCTATATATCTTCTCACCACTTTAACTTAAGTTCCTTCCCTTTAAAACGGTCCTTCTCTAATGGTTCCTATCATTTCCTTATGACTTGCTTAGGATACTTATTTCTGCCTTTGAAGTGCTTGTGAGTCCTTATCAAGTCTACCTAAGGTGAAAAATGTAATATAGAATTTGATGTAGCAAAATCATAGGAACTATTCTTCAATGCACCATATTACTTGCAAATTTGCCAAACATGGTTTGGGTATGCATGATGTTCCTACTGGCCTAAGTGTATGCTTGATCAGCAACTCGAAAACCATTTCTAGTTGAGAGGTATCTTGATGAACTAAGATTAAGACGAAAGAGAAATGACAGCAATTATGGCCTTTATATGCACTAAGATGTCATAATGGGTTCTCTGTTAAATGATATATCACTTAATGTGTACAAATGCTTTCTTAGATCAATCATAGTAAATACTAATATAAGATAACAAACCTAATGGTATTGATTCAGTTAACATTGAACATCTTAGTGCATATTACTACGAGACTGGACCTAAAGTTGAAATATCTTAATAAGCACCACTATTGACATGAATGCCATCATGGTTACAAAAAGAATTATTCACAGAACAGTCTGCAACTTGCAGAACAATATCACAAAGTTAACAAGTACATGTGATAACAGTTTTGAAGAATTGGCAGAATCTAAGATTATTTAGATCAACAATCATAACAGATCAAAGGGAAAAGAAATATCCAAGAAGACTTACCATAAAGATGTAAGGCCAAGCTATCTCCCGGGACGTAATCTGCCAAAAGAAGCCTTTCTTGTTCTCTGGGGCCCCAATAATATGCCCGCAATGGAACAATGTTTGGATGTCTTATTGCGCCAATTCTTTTGACTTCCTTAGCAAACTCCTTCTTGTGTTTGACCAGTCCTACCCGCAACCACTTCACTGTCAACATGTGCCCACTATCTAGAGTAGCTTTGTAAAGAGTTCCATGGCTGCTTCTGCCAAGAACTTCGGCGGGAGCTCTAGATAACTCTTCCCCAGTGAATGTCAGTGAAGCATCAAGGAAAGACAATTCTCCAGCCAACCGATCTGGTGAGTACACATCCAACATGACAGGCTGTTCACGTGTCTCAATAAAACGGGGTGAGGAAGACAAGGGGGAACCCGGGGAGGACTTCCTTCCAGATGTGGCAGGATAATTATCTAGCAAATTTGGATTTGTAGATGCAGAACTAGCTACCGCCTCCTCGTGTGGTACATGGCCACTGATTTCAGTTCCAAACTCTGTCTTCCCAGATAAAGACCTTGAATTGGATGTTAGCAAGTGATCATTCGAGAAACTTAGTGAAGTTTGTGGGGGTTGAACATTACTGTTGAATTTGAAAAGAGATGGCCGTGTGAACCTTCCTACCTTAACATCTCTTCCTGTGGTTTGATCACTGAATCCGGCTGTTCCATGGAATTCTTTACGGTGAGCCCGATGATAAGCCAATAAAACGAATACAATCATCAAAGCAACCCCAACTGAGGCCACAATAATAGCTACTTTGATACTACCCTTTGAACTGTGATGCTTCCCTTGATCATGAGGATGTTGAATATCAGAATTGGGTGCTGGCATGCCTCTTGGGAGGATTAGCAAGGAATTTCCAGGTCGAAATGAGGAGCTTGGGAATTTTTTCAAATTTTCTGGAACAGTGCCCGATAAATCATTACCAGAGACATTAAATGCATGCATGCTCATTGGAAGGTTATTTGGAATATGACCATTAAATTTATTGTCAGATAAATCGAGGTACTCCAAGTTACTAAGTTTACTCAATTCATTTGGTAGCTCCCCAGATAAACCATTCTTTGCAAGATTAAGTAATATGAGCCCCTCCAAGTTACCAATTTCCGAAGGCAGGGAACCTGTTAAGGAATTACTAGAGAGATCCAGAAATTCCATCAGAGGAAGAGGATGTAGAAGAAGCAATGCACTTGCATGCGCACCTTGAAGAGGAATTGACCCCGTAAAATGATTTCTTGAAAGATTCAAGCTTGCCAAAGTCATTGAAGAGAAGAAACTACCAGGAATGGAACCCCCAAGTTGATTTGAACTTAGGTCAACAGCAGACAATCTTGGAACAGTGCCCAGAATAGAAGGCAAATTACCTTCTAGGGAATTATTTTGCAGTTTAAGTGTACTTAAATTCTCATACAGAGAAGTCGAGTTTGGGAAGCTTCCGGACAAATCGTTCGAGCTCAGATCTAGAACTTCTAAAGACGCTTTCCAATTTAGCAAAGTAGATATGTCACCAGAAATCATATTTCTGCTTAAATCCAACACCGAGCATCTACTAACAGAAGATGGCAAGGTGCCCGACAAACCATTGGATGAAAGGTTCAGCACATTCAAAGTCGTAGAATTGATGTCGTGAACTGAACCTGTATATTTAGAAATAGATAATATCAGAAATCTCTAATACAGCCTTGAGTTAAAGTTAATAGGGAAACAGAGAACCTCAAGTCCACAATCATACAAGTTCTATAATTCTTTTACACCAAAGGTTACAAAACTAAGAAAAAGGACACTCAATTCGAAATAAAAACATATAAGAGAGTCTTGTATATGCACGAACCATACTTATAGCTGAGAGATGACTAGCCGAAGGTAAAATATGCACAGAGTTGACAAATATATCACGCAGATAACTATCGCAATGAAAGCTTGAAACAGCAATGCAAGTTTTCTTATATGTAATTAGATGGGTGATCAGAAGAAAATATTCAACATGAAATATAGTACAAATGAATCTGAACAATAGAATAAATTTTGATTTTGAGTTTGGAAAGTCAACAATCTTCATTACAGTCAAACCCAAAGTAAAAGTATATTCCACATCTGACAAAAACACATTCTGCTTTTAGAATTATCAAACCACAAATGGACCATGGAGAAATTGGGTGGGTAAAATTTTGTGACACCCCAAAAATAGAAAAATATCAACAACAAAAAAATATTGTGCAAAAGAATCAAAATTTACCAATTAGTGATCAATATCTTTTATGATATCAAGATTTCAATACATATTAAGAAAATTTAGAGCACCCTAAAATTCATACATGTTGACCAAAATCCCCAACCAAGAAATACGAGGTACTATTTTAGACCGACGAGAATATATGTAAATTGATTTTGTGTTTGGATAGTAAAAACAATCTTCAATACAATCAAATTCAAAGTAAAAGTATATCCCACATCTGACAATCATACTGCTTTTAGAATAATCAAACCTGCATATCAACAGAGAAATTGTGTGGGTAAAACTTTATGACACCCCCAAAATAGAAAAATATCATAAATATTACTTTACAAAAGAAATCAAAATTTACCAATTACTGGTCAATATATTTCATGAATCAAGATTTTTAATAATCATATCAAGAAAATTTAGAGCACCCAAAAATCCATACATGTTGACCAAAATCCCCAGAAATACAAGGAGCCATGACTTCATCAAACAAATATAGCCCACAAACTTGAAACCAAATCCCTGGAAAAAAGCAAATGCTTGTGCAAGAAAAAGGTCAAAATTTTTACCTGTAAATCCATTGCCACTGAGATCTAATTCCTCCAACACCATTGAGCTTTCCAACAACTCCTCGGGTATCAACCCAGATAATTGATTGTTCCCCAACCTCAGGACCCGTAAAGCCGACAACGAACCTAACGAGGGAAGCTCCCCATTGATCTGATTATCACCCAAATCAACCACTTGCAAGTTCCGAAACAAGGTAACCGAGTTGCTCGAAAAGAACCCACCACTCAAGCTATTATGGCTCAAATTCATGTAGCGCACCGTGTTGGCCAAGCTCGAAATGTTCTCGGAACTGGCCGGAAGCGTCCCGAAAAACCCATTGAAGCTCAAATCAACATACTCCACATTCCGGAGCTGAGACATCACATCCCCAATGTCTCCCCAGAGCTTGTTCTTGTGCAAATCCAAGACTCTCAGCTGCTGAAGATTCCGAATCCCATCCGGAAACCCTCCCTTGAACCCATTCCCTGACAAATTCACATAATTCAGCCCCCAGAGATCATTGATCCGGGCCGGAATAGGCCCGTAGAACCGGTTCCCGGACAGATCCAAATGCTGCAGCGACGTCACCGTCCCCAGCGCCGGCGGTAAGCGCCCGGTGAAGAAATTCCCGGCCAAGCTCAGATTCGCAAGCATTTTGAGCCCAATCAGAGTCTGAAACTTGAGCTCCCCGGAGAGACCGA
>JAYMTE010000585.1:0-16974 GCA_036897545.1 Pelargonium fulgidum
TACAAATAATCCCACCATCCCAAAAGAAGGGTCCACTTTTTAATTATGTAAAATTAAGGATAACCCCATGTGTTCTTCTCAATTATAACCCCATGTGTTCTTGTTGTAACAAACTCAAGAGGTTCTAACTAACTTTTCTTAAGGATATTGTTGGTAACTCATGCATAACTAGCTAACCAAATAGAGAGTGAACACATTTTGTAGAGAAGGCGGACACTAAGTTTTAGACGGAGAGAGTAGTTTATGATCTTATCATATCCCAGAATTAGGAGATATTGAAGCCTTAAATATATTTCAAAACTTAGGCAGACAAACAGAGAAATATTACAAGTACCTGAAGTTGCTGCCTGTGTGTATCAGGCATTGACAGCATAACATCCTTAAACTGAGCGGCAGATGAAGGAATTTGAGCAAGATGAGTAACAAGCTTTATGGCTGTGCTTCTTATATCATTGACTTCCTGTCATCAGCATGCATAATCAGAGGATGGATTGGTAGGAAAAATAAGCTACAATATTGATTTTGCATGCATGTTGACTAAATCACCTGAGAAAAACCATCTTCCAATGCTGAGAACACCATGACAATGGCTTCCAGAAGAAGATTCATAAAATCCCTCTGACTTTCACTGGCGTTTGACAGCTTTTGCAGAAGCACTAAGATACGCAAGCATTCACCCGCAATAACCACAGATTCTTTAGTTATATGACTCTGTCGTCATAATCAAGATATAACTTGTTCAGAATGGCAAATGTTAGAACCTAAAAATATAAATAAACATATATTAAGTGGAAAAGGAAAGATGATTGAGTTTAGATCACCTTCAGAACCTTCTGGATTATGGTGAAAATATCACCAACAAGCTCCCCAGTTAAGAACATTAGGAATTTGTTGTCTTCAATATTGGTGCCACGTTGAACCATGCTTTCTAGTACTTGCAAACCAATTGCCTGAACCTGTACACTAGAATTTTTAATTAACAAGTGGTTCGGTACAAGGTATATGTAACTAGATATAAATCCATGCCCACAAATCTTCGCACCTGTATGTTTGAATCAGTAAGAACAGTTTGTATCCATTTAGCACAGTATTTGACCATGCTAAAAAAGATGAGATCACTGTTATTTTCTCCAGAACTTCCAAAACGATGAGCTATCTTTGCAAATGAAATAGTTTCTTCAAGAGAGAATGCAAGCTTTGTTTGCAGTAGTTTCCGTGAATTGGATCTTTTATTGCCAAGCAGATGCATGCCCTCGATGCAATCCTTAGTCAAATCACCAGCCACTTTCAGACAGATTACTAGTATTGTTCTCAGATGGAGAGGACCCTCATCACCAAGTTTGGATATATCTGCAACACATAATTGATAATACAGTTACCTTCCTACCAACCATTTATTTAACACTAAAAGGGTACATACAAGCAGACCATGAACAAAACAATATATGCATATGTAGAACTGCCGTGGGATTGTATGCCATCATCTATCTGGGCAATGGTTTACAAATGATTTGTAAAGAAGAAACCAGGAAAAATAGTACCAGATCAGTTTAGGCTTTCAAAGCTCACCATCAACAAGTTTCTTCAACAAAGGCTTGGTCATGTCGAGAAAATCATTACCCTTTGAAAAGCACAATTCGGATGAAGCTACTCTTATGCCCTTGTAACCAACTGACAAAAATGCTAAGATCACTATATGCAATTGCTTCTGCATCTGAGAACAAGCAGTTGAATGAGAAGACGAAACTTGCCATTTAGAGCAAATACATCAGTGAACAACAAAAGAAGTAGTCCATTTCGAATATATATATATATATATATTCACAAATATGTACGTGGATAGTTTGATGTAGTGCAAATTGTAATATGCAGAGCACAACAAATATCAGATTATGATACGACCAGAGTACCTTATCTTCAAAACGCCTTATAAGTGTCTTTGCAATGATAAAAGATGGACATATCAACCCTTCCCAATTTTGATGATCTGTTGATATTGCATCAGTACTGAACAAAGTAACAAAGCAACAGTAAGCAGGGGTATACGCGGGTATGCACTTTATCAAGTGTGTTTAACTTAAAATGTACAAATGCAAAAAGCTATTACCTATTGAGAAGTTTAAAAAGATTAGCTAAACAAATTTCCATTGACAAATGAGCAAAACCTTCTTTTTCAAGAAAATCTTTGGGGCAGTTTTCCACTATCTGTTGAAAGAAACATTAGTTAAAGAACGTCTCAGGATCTGTATTTGAAGTTCCTTTCCAACACTCTGTAGAAGATGCAACTAAATTCATAGATAACAAACTGCAACCCAAACCCATAAGTGATCTGCCAGTTCGTAAATATGTAATTTCATTCGAGATTACAAGTCCAAGGATACCAAGAAAACACTACTAAAAGAAGAGATAGCAGAAATGAATTAATCAATAGATCCATATATAAAAGCAGACATTGTCATTGCTAAAACCAAAAGCTTAGCCAGGTGGCAGGGAGCCAACTGCATCCGGACAATACCATAGACAATGAAAATATCGAGTAACCGCATCAAAATGTAGCTAAGTGCAAGGAACTTGCAACTTATAAGAAATATTCTCCCATATATAAATGTGGCCAGAAGTTATTTGTTTCTTTAGTTTCAACTTTTCTTTTTCTCCTTACTTTTTATCAAATGTTTGATAAGGTGTTTACTGCTTAGTGCAAGTCATGCTATAAAAAGTCACACCATAAATTCAAAAGCAAATCATGACTAATTCATCAATGTCAAGATGGAAACAGATTTCACAAAATTATCACAAAATTACCTGTGATAGAACAGATATCACAAAATTATCCCATGGGTGGTCCATGTATATGAAATATGAGAAAACCTGCATCCATTGAAATTATCAGAACCCCAAAAGGTGTCATTTGAACAACCAGACCTACACGTACTAATTGCAGAGAACAATAATCCAAGCAACTGGTAAAAGCACATGACCAATAATATGTTAACAGTGAGTTAACAAAAGCATAGACTCTTGCCAATTGCCAAATACTAGACCATAGACAATATAGACAAATGATCAAATTTGTCACAACAGGAGCACATAGGAGTATAAAGAGAAAAACCTAACTCTAACTAACTAATCCTTAATCTTCACAAAAACGTGGAAAATGGACAACAAGTTTGGGACGGAGGGTGTATATAATTAGCCAAACAGCCTAATATTGTCAAAGGGCTTATAAGTTAAGCCAACTACCCTCCAAGTCATTATCTAAGTTCCAATTTCAAAATACCTTCTTTTAGGAAGATTATTTTGGTTTGGAAATCTCATAGGCTTCTAGCAATATGGCAGATGTAGCATTACAACCTAGAGGATTTGTCTTTGCATGGATCTGCCATACTTGGGTATGTAACAGAAATTACTAAGGCAAATCTGGGAAGGGGAAAAAAAAAAGCACGGAAAAGAAAATGTTTAAAAAGTCATTTTAAGGGCAAGATTAACACAGGGTTGAAACTGACAGGACATAGGGTTTTGTATATACTTACAAGTAATATATAAGTGACTTGACAGTTCTTCAACTATAAACCATAGACCAGTCAAGGGAAAATTCCATAAAATAAAATATAAAAACACAAATTGAAAGGGAAAATAAAGTACCAGAAAAAGTATGTCTATAAAAAGAATGTTAGCAACCACCCAATTCAAATATATGCTATTATCTTACAAAAGATTAAGGGAGAGAAAAATCAAAACATAGGCGAAATCCTATTATAGAATTCATATATAATTAGAAAATCATACGTTCCATGTGGGCTATAAAGCTAAAAATCAACTAAAAAAACAATAAAGAAATCTTCACATTGGCTATAAAACAAAAATAAACAAATTAACAAAGAGATCAGTCATCACCTGAAGCAAGTCTTGGCAACTATCTGCAGTAAGAAATCCCATACTAAAAAATCTTTCTGAACAGAGAAATTGGAACACTGGCAGCACAGTCTCACATAACTTTAAGCCAGGAGGGATTATTTCTTCAACTGGGGCTTCTCCATAATTTTTAGCTTTAGCATAACTCAATGGCATTATTTGTTTACTAAGAGTCGGGTGTTGTCCCTGAAATAGAACAAGCAAAGCAAAGCCCCAGAGAAAACGATATTCTTCTAACTCAAGTTCAACCATACTATATCCAGATACTAAGCTATCTCTTGACACATTCTCAGGATGTCTAGGAACTGCGTCAAGGGCAAGTGCTTGCAACATTACAGGCCAGGCCTCTTCCAAACAAGGCTGCAACTTGGATAACACAGGTGGCGAATGAATTCCATCAAGGAATGGATTCCTCTGCAGAAGTGAACAACAAATGTAAAATAAAAGGACTTAATGTGTCACAAATTTTCAGAATACAAAACTTGCACGTTTTAAGAAACAAGGTGATACAAAAAACAAACATATATTCATATGAGAGAACATTCCAAACTAATTGCCCTCACAGTTTTTTTAAGAGGGACACCCAGGCAAATATAACTGAAATCCTTCAGAATCTGGATCCAGTATTTCCCCAGAGTTTTAGAACTTTTCGAAAACAACGGTAGCAAGGCTTGATGTTCATCTTGAATCCCTTGGTGATGCCTCCTCAAGAATGCAAATATATAACATTTAAGAGAAGCATGAGCAGCCAAGAGTCTTATCTTGATCTGTTTTTTAAGACATCAAAAACTACATAATCAGCTTACACAAAGCTGCATGTCAGACAAAAATAATGACAAGGGAAAGAATATATATTGTGCTCCTTGCATGCTACCCACTCTTAAAAGAAGGGTATTAAAGGTCATTAAAGTCATTCAGGAGCACAACAGAATAAAAAAAACATTGAAATGATAGTAAACATACCTTGCATGCTACCCACTCTGAAAATGAAGGGTAGTAAAGGTCATTAAAGTCATCCAACGGGCGTGAAATCAATGAAAATATCCGTTTAACTGCAACTTGATCGCCGCTAATCATTCCACTGGTAAGTATCTGAAATTTCCACTTATCATCTCATCCAAACTTATTGATAGTTTAATATGAGATTATCAATTGACGAAAAAGATAATGTATCTAGAAACTGAACCTTAGTAGCAAGCTGCAAGCCTGACTCCAAAAGGATAGGGCCTGAGGATGTGTCTAAGGCAGAGCGAACTGCAGACACTAGCTGGGCCTGGATTCCATAAAGCTTTAATTAATAAAACCAACTTTAAAACACAAGTTGGACTACAATATCAAATGATGCACTTGTTTGAGCAAATCCGCTCCAATAACTCATTGGAAACTGATCGGTTCAGCATGCACTGAGTAAGAGTTGGCAATAGATAGGCTCAGTTTAGGGATTCTGATCATCAGATTGCTTGTATAAAATTAACATAATCTAACCAGAATCATGTACAAATAAAGATTATATCGTTGTGAATATTATCAATAATTATCTTGTATATTTCGTTGTTCTACATGGTATGAAAGCTTTGTTGAAGGCGTCTCAATAATCTTTGCTGTGAAACACTGCCAATTTAGGCAACTCTCTTTCCAATGTTCCTTACATTTTTTTTTTCTCCTGAGCATACAGATGTGAATTTCTCTTCACAATGAGAAAGCCCTAACCTAAACTATTTCCAGTTGGTGTCTTAGAGTCATCATTGTTTGGTATTTGTTCAATCTAGACTGCCCGTTTTCAAGAGTTTCCTTCCAAATCTGTTTTCTTTGAATTGGAAAATTGCAATTGCCTCCTTAAACCTTAAGAATGTTTAGTGCATAGGAATTGAATGGAATGAACATTCTTGTCATAATGGTCATTCTATAAATGTGTTTGATGCAAAGCTAGAATAAATTATTATTTCAGTCATAAAACTCATGCTAGTGTTTGGTATGATTACTTTTTCACCAAAATGAAAACGTATTGTCATTTTTTAATCAAAATACCTATAACATAATTATCAAGCATCTTTAGATTATCCCAAACTCACCGAACATAACTTAACTTTGTTTTTTGTTAAACTTGACTCCTACCCAAAAGTTTAAGCTTATAGGTGGAGAAACCAACTTGTATATCAAGTGGTAACAGACTTCACATTCTTTTGACGAGAGATACATATTAACACTCCCCTCCCGTGCAAGTCGGATAACACAACGGGCCACACATGTGGGCCAAGAAGGGAGGCAATAAAAATAGGTCAGTAGGCTCAAACCAAACCAGCTCTGATACCGTATTAAATTTGACTCCTACCCAAAGCTTAAGCTTATAGGTGGATGACTCAACTTGTATATCAAGTGCAACAGACTTCATATTCTTTCGATGAGGCATACATATTAACGTTTTTTAACATATTTTCTTATGCACTGTCTCATCAAATTTGAAACATAATTTCCACGTGAAATTTATAATAATATATGTTGACCTAATAAATTATTTTTAGTATTTGAGGGTGAGTCTTGACGCAACAGTAAGTTGCCGTGTGACCTTAAGGTCACAGATTTGAGTCAGCCACTCTGCGAAAGTCAAGAAAAGCTACTCACATAAATGACCATCTTCAAACCCCATAATAGTTGAAGCCTTGTGCACTAGGTCACCTTTTCTTAGATTATTATCAAACTATTTATTTTTGGTGATTACTTGTTGACAAATTAAATATTGATAGCTTTTTTATTTAGAGGTAATTTTAACTGCTCTAAGCCAATTACATATTGCGAATGTTTGGTAAAATATACCTATATATATTGTAACAATTTACAATTGTGACTGTTGTGATGGAATTATTTTTTAATATTTCATTATTGTAACCCATTATTTTAAAATTATATCATTCCAAGAATATGTATATTGTTATTATTACGTGACATGAAAGAATAATACTTTTAATGTTAAAAAGTATACTGCAACTCGAAAAGTATACCTGATACTGTTCAAGTAGAAGGTGCCCTGGAAGCTCAGGATCTGGAACTGATTCAAACTGTGTATCAAAATGACAAATACCATAAATTTAATTCAGATGATTCAAACCATACCACTACATGACAAATAATAAAGAAGCCATACATTAAAATCCAGAAACTCCTCTCACAAGTCACAACAGTCAAAAAGTCAGGGAAACAGATAACAGGTAGCAAAATTGAAATTACACAGGTTTTTATTAATAACCCATTCAACTGAATTTTGACGAATCCTATCCAACTTACGAATATCACAACATTTCTTAAGATTTTCTGTCAGAGATTAGAGGAGGGATACTTCATCGCAATAATAGTAGCCAACATAGTTTCCCACAAGATTAAACTACTCTGATCTAAGTACAGGAGTTCAATAGAAAAATTCACTTCCCCAGCCAAATTAGTGTGTGTGTGAGGGGGGAAGGATATTAAACATTTTAGACACAAAGAATCAATCACCCTCTGTCATAACATCCAAACCCTTTTAGCTGTCAGAACATATAAGGAGTACAGTGACATTGAGGCGATGATTAAAAAAATGAACGGTAATCAAAATGAGTTTCCCATTCCAAAGCCATTGGGCCATACTCATAACCAGAGAATCATAACATAAATATGGTGAATGAGAATCTCATTCCCATTAGAATTCTTGATTCCCATTGCTGAACAAAAATTCTAATCCAAAAGTTAACTAAGACTGCAATATACTAATTTAAACACTCTCTGATAATTACTGCAGAGAAAAAGAAACACATAAATGGACCAAACTAAGTTGGCAAGGTTTATTTCTAGAGAATGCATGTAGTTAAGGAATTAAGACAGCATATACATATTCAGGCTCATATCTGGTTGTGTGAAAACCATTCCAGATTAATCTTATTGTATCGGACCAAATGCTTTCCCTAGCAATTCACAAGTCCATTCGCTCTTACAGTCCTTGACATTATGCTTTTGTTTTCATACATACCACACAGTGCAGACTTGCAATCCATCATAACTATAAAATTTCTTCACTAGACTCCCAAGGAAAAGAAAGATGTCTTAACAGAAACACCTTGAATCTGTAATATACTCAAATGAAGCGCTTCTTTTATTTGTTTAATTTGGCAATTTCCAGAACCCATTTTCATTCCCAACTTCAGTTGAAGTTGTCACAATAATTGTTTGCATAGCAGCATTATGTAAAACTTTGAAGGTAAGAGGAAGTTATCCAATATCTCAAATTGGAAGTTAATAAATTCAATGAGTGAAAGAGATATATAATGAGTGGAACATTAACAAATAGCATAATGCTGCAAAAGTTACAATCTTTTCAGACGAACTTACCTTGTCTACTATGGTACTTAAAAGTCCCACGCCAATTGGCTGCATGTTCTCAAACTGGATTGTGCTTATCTATAAGAAGAAATATAGAATAAGATGTCAAATAGATTATGTAGCTCAGAAACTATGATACATTCAAAGCACTACAATGATATGCCAGTCAAATTATATTCAGCACCTGATAAGCAAGTGAAATTAGCTCTTGTATGTGGAGGACTAGCCAGCGACCAGGGCCTGATGCATTTCCAACTTGTTTACTTGCCAAAGAGAGGTCAAAGTGAGCAGGATCTCTTCCTACAGCTGTAGGCAGATGGCTCAAACACCTATGTACCAGCAGATTACTAAGTTATGACAGGCTGAGTAGATAACAGATTTATCAGAAAAGAAAAAAAGAAAAAAAAAAAAGATAATCATGAATATAGTGTAAGGTAATTGGGGTTCAGGAAAGAGATTCAAGTTTAGGCTATTTTAAAGCAGAAGTGGGAGATGCAGACCAGACAAATATTGTACATATATAGACCCTTTTACAATTAAACTTAAAATTGGCATATTGGCTAAATTAAGTTCTTTTATGCAAGAATTCTCTAAACCTATAATTTTAATCACATCTAGTAATGTTTTTCGATACGTCATCCAAAAGTTCCACACAAGTATGTGATAAGAAATAAACGAGTACCCTCTTATAGTATATCAAGCAAAAATAAATAAATAAATCATTTCACAGTAGGAGACCTAAAATTTCTTCCTATGCTATTAAAAAAATTTCTCATCTAAGTACTTCCTATGCTATTAATAAAATTTCTTCTTTTATTTAAAAATAGGAAAAGGGAAACATTCCTGATGCTGCTAAGGGATCCACCATCCAGCCATCAGCTGACAATAGCAAGCACAATTAGTTCATATTGCAGTCTAAGAGTAAATAATTTTGTCTGGGAAAGTAAGAACTGATAGATAGCAAACATGAAAATAGTAGATATGATACCATAAAAACCAAGTAACACCGAACCATGGAATTGTATAATGTGATTGCCTAATAAAGATCACCATGCCAATCAATGACTACTGATGCGCCAAGGATATCAATTTCAAATATAAATCTACTAGGACAAATATGAAACAAATAATACTTCAAAATTAACTTTGTTTCTTATATTTTTCAAATAACGGAAGAACATAAAAGGCGGGTCACATACTCTGCAGCAAAAATTCTAGTCCGGTATCTAAGATGCTTGTCTTTATTAGGCCTAACACTGAAAGCATCAAACACATGACCGTGCCCCGGCATGCCTTTGGAGCTAGAAACCATGTTTTCACCGTCGTCTCCAAAATTTAAATCTGAATCACCATCTGCACCATTTATGGCATCATTTTCCAAGTTTGTATTTGTTTCAGCGTTTTTTCTTGTTGATGTACCAAGAACCTGGATAAAAGTTTCAACAATACAATTCAATTACAACCCAAATTGCTGCACAAGTACACAGTATAGAGAGATCAACAAGTTATTAAAGACAATAATCCATATTATTTGTATGAAGACATGTAAAACATTGTCTAGCAGGTGCAAAATCCTCTGTTTAGTGAGAATAATAAGAGCTTACCATGTTACGACATACTGATATCCAGTGAGATGGACAAGATGGGCAAGAAGCATAGAGCAATCGCATAATTGTGGCACGAGCTAGATTCCCAATCCTACAAGAATAAATTATGTAAGCTGTAGGCAATAAATGACAGTCATTAATACGTGGCAGCAAGAAGAGAAATAAATTCAGAAATAAAGTAAGACCTAAGGAAAAAAAAAAAAAAAATTAACTAAAAGAGTTAAAAGAAAGTAAAATCTAGTCTATGTCTCGTGCAATTATTGTAATGCATAACCACATAAGAAGCATCATATTCAAGTACTTAGTAATAAAATTGAGATCATACACGTTTATTCATACACACCCACAATTTACCAGTTGAAATATGCTTCAATATTTATGAACACAGTCCCAAGCTCGTTTCCTCCCCATTGTTATCGCCTCTTATTCCAAATTATCTTCTTCATATCATCTCTCCTCGCTGTTTAATTTTATTTCAGAGCATATCCATTTTATTTTATTTCAAAGACATCTTTCCATAAGTTAATCTAGGATGTATACAAGAGAAGCAACCAAATAATAATTAATTTTTTATTAAATTATTTATTCAAACGGACATTAAACTATCCAGAAGGGAATATGGAGGAGCTTACTTAGTATAAGCGGAAAGTAATGCAGTAGAAATCTTAACAGGGAGAACCTCTATGAGTTCAAGACCTTCAGACATCCTACTTTCTCTTAAAATGAAGGCAGCAATTGGGACAACATTCGTAGACTCTGCAGTCATACAGAATAGAGTATGATCAAATGAATAGGTCCCAAACACTGATGACCAAACTCACAAGCAAGGATAGCAACAAAAATTCATCACTCTCCACTACTAGCCCACAACAAATATCTAGAATCACATGATTATGATTTAATAAACCTTCAACACGAGGACCTTACGAAAGGAGTTTATTCACGCGTTTGCGTTAGTATAACTGAATTCAGCACACACACCACAATCATAATCAGTAACTTTAGTACAACACCCTTGGCACAATCAGAAACACAAAAGCTGGTGTGAAGAACTGCCCTTTGTAAGGGTGCACACATGTGAAAGCCTGTGTTTTTTTTTTTCCTTCTTTCCGCAAAGAAAAAACAGCTATACTGGTAGAACTGCTCTTGTTCAATCCATTTACTTGAGACCCCTATCAGCACGAACCAACAACAAAAGCAGAAAATCACATAGATTCACAGACTCTAGACCTCAATCAAACAGCCAAAAGCCACTTAAAAAGAATAGCTCTCGGTAATTCCAGCCAAATATCAGTATCAGCCTAAGAGTTTAAGAAAATCATCAGGACTACTGATGACGAGTCCAACTGTTTCAGTAGTAACGTGTTGCCTCCAACTATCTAATGTTCCAAAATACTTAAATTCATCCAACATAACCCCTTCTCATCCAAATAGAGGAAAATTATTTACACTACAACAGATGCATAGGAACAAGAGATCAAACAGATTAAACAAAGAAAAAAGTACAGCTCACTACCTTTCACATTAATATGTTGACAAGGTCAATGTTAAGTAAATGGAACTTGATGGACTGTGTGGAAGTAATAATGTATCTCACTAAAAAATGTGAAATCTGTAAACACTTAATACTAGTTAGGCTCTCCACATAATAGCTTACCTTTTAGTTGAATTAGTCCTCTAAATGGTATCAAAGTTGGTTTTGTTTTAACTCCCTTCTTGGTCCACGTGAGGGAGAGTGTTAATGTATCTCACGTTAAAAGAATGTGAAAGTTGTCACCACTTGGTGTACTAGTAGGACCTCCACCTAACATCTAAGTTTTTAGTTGAGTTCGTCCTCCACAGAAAGAAAAAAAAAATAAGGTCCAAGACATTAGAACATTTCTTCCTCTCTTCTTCCTCTATAAATAGAAGATATATTGTAGCCCTAATAAATTTAATCATAACTACACACAAAGAGAGCCTCTACACAATGAGAAGAGGAACTGTGGCTGGTGGATGTAGGTCTTGTTGACGGAACCAAGTTAAATATGGTCTTTTTGTGTGGCTGATTGTTTTTATTGTTCAGTTTGCTTGTTCTCTATTATACTTTGATTTGTTCTTCTTTTTTTATCAGCAAATTTGATTTGTTCTCCTTGTGGTTTTGAAACCCAACAGCTAGTATCAAAGCTTTGGGCTTCATTCGAGTGGGGGAAAATGGCGAGTGAATGGAAGGTGAAGATCAACAAGTTCGATGACACAAATTTCGGGTAGGTTGATGTATTGCAATGGTATCCACAAGACCATACATTGTTCATGCAGTGAGAGGGGGAGAGACGTGATTAACCTACAAGTGAGAGATTGTTAAGTTAATGGAGCTTGATGGTTATTGTGGAAGAAATAAAGCCCAAGCCCATAGGCCCATTTCTTCCTCTCTTCTTCCTCTATAAATAGAACATGTATTGTAACTCTAATGTAACTAATCATAACTACACATATAAAGAGGATCTCTTATAAGAAGAGGAGGTGCAGCTGGTCGATGTATGTCATGTTCACCGAACATATCTTGTTTTAATATGTTCTTGTGATTTCGATCCCGAACAGTCAAAGCAGCAGAAGGCAAACAACTGCTCAAATACTTGTCCACATTTTGTAAAGGATTTATTACCATGTTTAGAAATGATTGAAAACATGAAACCTGTGTAATCCATATGACATGAAACAGTTCATACTGATGTTCACTGTTATTAGCCATTTTCAGTAAGAACAGTGACTAATCTCATTTGAGATGAGGCGGTGAAACTAATTAATCAAATTAAGATAAAATGAAAAGTATATCCACATACTCAGAATCAGTTTCTTCATCCAGCATATGAAACAAATTATCTTCTATTTGTTCGTCAATAACAGACACCTGTAAAGAATAGAAGCACAGGAATCTGAAAATTTGAACGGGGATGTATCGTTGAAAGATGTACAAATTAGTAGAAAAACACAGCAAGTTACTCACCGAATCCTTCTCAATAAGATGTCGTAGAGTGGAGACAGCAAGATGCCTTAAAGTTGGCTGCTTCAAACGATGACAGTAACACTTTAGGGAAAATAATTGAACAATACATTACATTTTCAGGCATTTTTATTTTGAGAAACATTACCTGTCTTGAAGAGAGAGTTGGGAGAAGAGTTTGCACATGGGAGTGCACAGAAACAGCCTGAGGAGCAAAAAGAACAAGTTGTTGCGTAAAGCGCGCACTCCTGTCAGATAAATGACATGGATTATTTCCCAATAAACTATAGCAACGAGTTAAAAAAAAAAAAAAAAAGTTATGACAAAAACAAAATAGAAATTCATTAAAATCATCTCATACACACCCACAAATATTAAAATATGAAGTTGACGAGAAAACAAAGAGAAATAAAGGCAACGTACTCGAGCATTGTGGCTGTTTCTGGCCAGGAACTAATCTCTGCAACAACAGACTGAAAAAGAAATTCATCATATGAATAGCTTCATTGTCACAAGCTACCAAGTAGTTAAATTACTCAAACCGAAAAGAATAAGCTAAAGTTGCATGGAGGGTCCACTAGTATATCAAGGGGTCTATAACTCCATGCACAGTTAATGTGGGCTTTTTCAACACTCCCCCTCACATGCTCAAATGCGTACTAGGAGGCAATACAAACAAGCCAATGGCCCAAAACCAATCGAGCTTTGCAACCATGAACCCAAAAGCCTAAAATATTATCAACTGGTCACAAACTCCACACTTTTAATGTGGGGTGTTTCAACACTCCCCTTACGTGCTCACAATCAGGTGAGGCATACTTCAACAGATGCAAACAAAGAAAAGGGGAAAGGACAGAGATCATTACATTTTAAAAATAATAAAAACATTTCGAGTTTCCAACAGACTGTTTTGACAGCGACCCAAATGTTAGTACTGCAGACAACAATACCTTGCAGCGTGAAAAGAAAATGCTTCCGGGTGCAAGTTCAGGGCCAAGAACTGCAATAATAGCATTTATAAGACGGGCGATGCCTTGCTGAACATCAACACATCCATTCCCCTCAGATAAGAGAATTTCCAGAGCCAGACCAAGCATTGCCTACAAGTGAGGAAAGAAGAGGCAACAATACAAAATAATTAAATGAGATTTATATTTAAAACCAATATCTGATCCTAGATATGCAACATCAGCATATGAAATATCCAAGTTCAGACACTCATGGATAAGGAGAGGTGACTGACAGTTCAAGCTGGAGGGATTGACACCGGATGTTTGTTGCGGATTGAATGGGAAAACTGCAATAACTAGTCCTATGCAGTTGTGACTTGTGAGAGATTTCATGAAGTTAATTGATAGAATGGCACCAGCAATAGTTAAGAGAGGTCTTCTTGGTTAAAAGTTTCACATATAGAGACCTGAATTGGATTCATATTTACTATGAAATTACAATTAAGTATTTACACAATAATCAATTGATATTGTAATTGTAATTGTAATTGTGTTGAGACATGGATCATCCTCCACCGTGCTATCATCTAGAGCTACAGATCTTAGGTTGATAATTCTTCAGCAAGTTTGTTCTGTAGCGTATGGTAGAATGGCATTATCTCAACAGGTTGGAAGGGATGGATGGGCAGGTATATGAGTTATGAGGTATAGATGTTTATTTCTCAATTTAATAAGGTGCTTCGAATGTGAAAAGAAAAGACCCCCAAACAGTTAAAACTACTCTCTATATACGCAACAAAAGATATTTACTACTACAGGACAAATACAATGAAGGTCCTCACTCATTATGGCAGAAAGAGCCAAAGAGATCCTCACTCATTATGGCAAAAAGAGCTTCAACAACAACAATAACAACAATGTCAAGGTTGGCTACATGAATCCTTAAACAAAACTCTTTCAGATCTTCTAAATGTCAAGGTCGGTTAAATCTACCCTTCTAGAAAAACTTTATCTCGTATTCTCCTCCTCCACTCTATCCTATTTAATGTCAACTCCTTTGTCAAATCAAGTGCAATCTGTCTTTCCTCTACTTCTTTCCATGTATACTTAGGTTCAACACTTCTTCCCATGGTAACTAATGTCTTCTTTGTTAAGCCAAGTGAAACCATTCTCATCTTTGCTACTCTCATTTAACTTTCATGGTTTAGCAGCCTTTTTGGAGACCATCACTCAATGCCATAGTTAGCCATATAGCTACCATCTAGAGCTTTTCTTTCAACTTTAAGAAGATTCTTTTGTCATATTGAACTCTTGAACTAATCTTATTTCAAACCTAGTTTTCAAGCTCTCTGCCTTTTTCAATTGCAGATTCAAGGTATCTAAAATGATTACCTAGTTTTTGGGCTCCCTCCACAAAAAGGTTAACCTCATTAGTAGGGTTTGACTTTCACCATTATATGTAGCTTAGTCAATTTATAATTTTTTTCAATGTGGGACTTCTTTATCACCACTTTCAGCACTCTCTCTCTTACGTGTGAGACTCACATTTTTCATTTTGTTGTACACTCAAGATGTGCACAATCAGGGGTCATTTAAATCAACAATCTCCCTCACATGGAAGCATTTATTTTCTAACCGTGAGTCACTATAGGCATGTCCTTCTGCAAGTAAACCTGAGACCACGTGGGAGGCTACACAAGTAGGCCAACACACGGATCAAAAACTGCTCTAATATCATCTTAAATTTCAATTAATTTGATTTGGACTACTCACAAGGGTTGGGCCTCCATTACTAAAAGGTGGACTTAGTAGGGTTTGGCTCCCACCATTATACGTAACTTAAATCACTTTATATGTTTTTTCAATGTGGGACTTCACCAATTTGCAAACATACAAGAAGGGACCTCACCTTGCAGATGTCTTGTAAGCTTACCAATGACCAAAGCAAAATGAACAGGGTTTAGAGTCGATCCTTGATGCAATCCTATTGTAATGGAAGAATCTCTCGTGACTCAACTAGTTCATGCTCCTTCGTACATCTCTAATTGAATTTATATATTTGATATGTATCCATTTTTTCTTTAGTACCCACCACAAAAAAAAAAATATTGGAACTTTATATCTCTAGGTCAATAAACACCAAGTGTAAGTCTTTGCCTTCTCTCGATACTTTTACATACCCCTCATAAACAATAATATTATTATTAATCTTTCCTGTGTACAATGGGGATCTCCTCTTATGACTTTTTAATTTTTATAGTTCTCTATCTTAACTTTTAACAGAATTTTTAACATTTTTAAGTCGGTGTGCATTTGAATGAACTATTATATTAGTTGAGAATTCTTTTCCAAGCTAATCAGTACGTAAATCATCTTTTCTAGAAAAGATGGCACATGTTCTAAGCCGTCCAAATCTGAACAAACTACAGGAACAAGACAAAATAAAACAAAGATTCAATCCTGAAAATCAAAAACATGTTAGGCATGCACGTAAGTTGTTACAAATTTGATTTAGCATAACAGAATTACATGGAAAATTAGGTATTCAAAAAAATCAGATAATACTAGTAAAATCATTTTCAAAAGATACTGCAATGGCCATGAATTGGATTACCTGGACATGGGATACAAAGGACAATCCAGCAGCTTCAACAGTCAAAAGTAGTCCATGCAAAGACCAAACTTGTAAACCAGCTATAGAACTTTTAGCCAGTGATGTTAGTGAGCTCACAGTGGCAGGCACTAAAGTAGACAGTGCCATTCCTCCTGCACTGCAGGTAAGCAAATAAGGTGAAATCATATAAATTTACAGTTCTATGAGAGAGAAAGTTGGTAAACTATTAGATGTTTTAGTGCAAGTATTTAGAAAACAATATAATCGTAACACACTTGATTTTGACAATCTATTACGGATCAAGAAATTGCTATCATTAATAACAACATTATATGGATTTTGTTGCAAGTAGCTTGCTCAAACGAACTGAGCTGCAACTGCAACTGCAGATAAAGCATTCATATTAAACATTATAAAAACAACATACCAATGACAAAAAAGTTTTCATACAACCTTTGCAATTAACAAAACCAACAACATAAAGGCAGCACAAACAATGACTTCATACCCACTATGAGCACAAGATATTTGCACACTAGCATAGGCGCCATATATATA
>JAYMTE010000586.1:0-16974 GCA_036897545.1 Pelargonium fulgidum
TCGTACGGTTCGGCTCGGTTTGTCGGTTTCGGTTATTTTTTGTCCCCTCCTAAACAGCACAAATCCTTTAAAGGTTTTCTCATATTGATGGTCTCATTAAAAAAATGAAGTTCTTTTGCTGGTCCTTATGCATTCAAGACCTACAATGTGGATGCTCTAAGAGCATCAGCATCTTTGAAACTTAAATTGAGTCCCTATATGTAATATTTTATTTTTTTAACTTGCTACATCAGCAAAAACCCTTAATTATATTAATTTCTACATTTATGAGACTCAATTAGTCAATTTGAGTCATAAACTATCATATAATATATATTATATTGTGTCTTCATTTGTCAAATAGTATTATACTATTGGCTAATAAAAAAATTATTTAATCATTAAGATCCAAGACCCTCTTAAGAGGACCCAAACCTCTTAAAGATTTTCTCATATTATTAATCCTATTAAAAAGTGAAGTCCCTTTATTTGTCCCCATGCATTTTAGACTTACAATATAGATGTTCTAATATAACTCATTCAATTAATTACAACATGCTACAAAATATCACGTCATTTGTCATATTAGACGTCTGACGTAAACGGTCTACGTGGAAAGATAGGTGGCGTGACAATATCAAATTGATCACTAAAATTAAAAGAAATTAAAGTTCACTAAAAACGTGTAGAGGGTTTGGAACGTTAATGTCTTAACTATCTATCGCCGTTCACAAAAAAAAAAAAAAAAAAAACTATTTTTTAAATTTCAACCCGAAGCTGAGCTGTCGGGTTTGCCATCGGGTCAACGTCCAAATCCTCTCCGAGTCGCTATCGTCTTCGATGTGAACAACGAAAATGCAACAGTCACAGAACAAAGGCGTCGCTTTTTGAAATCCCCACATAGCATTTTTGTCTTCTCTTCAATCCTCTGCTTCCCATCTTCCCATCCGATTTCTACCCAGAGGCCAGCAATGGCCACTTCGGCTTTCAAATCCTCCTCCCGGAGAGGAAACCCTCCGCCGCCCGCCGACACCACGCCCAAGAAACTCCCGCCGGCGCGCCGCTCCAGAAGTGTGAGCGCTTTCTCAAGAACCCAGTTGGATTTACCCCCAGACTTCTCCAACAAACGAGACAATCCTCTGTTCTGGAGCAACGGCTCGCCGCCGGGAAAGGAAACCGGATCCGAGACATCCGCTAAATTCGAGGAGGTCTCGTCGAAATTCGATGTGAAGGCCTCAACGGTCGGTTCTGGGGATGCTCGGAGGGGGCGTTCGGTGTCGAGAACTGCAGATGCTGCGAGTAAGGGTTCGGTGAACCGGAAGGAGGTCGGGCAGAGCCTGCCCCGGGTCGACACTGGGCGGCGCGTGAGGTCCGTGTCCCGGGGTCCGGCGTCCCGGAGCCACTACGTGACATCCGAGGTTTGTGAATTGAACATTCGGGCCATTAAAATTTCAACGTATTTTAATAAACAATGAGGAAAGATTGCTGAGGTTCTTTTTTATCATTTTGAATTCTGATTGTTTGATGTTGTAGAGCGAAGCAGAGCAAGATTGCAGCTCATCGACTACTTATAGAAACAAGAGTAGTTTGATCTTGAATTCAGCTCCCAAAATTGGGGGAGAGGTTGATGCGTTGAGTGATCAGCTGAAGAGTAGGAGGACATGGTCCAGTCAGCATCCTTCTCCTTCTAGAGTTTTGGAAGATGCTACAAGAAATTTGGTACCAACACGGCATACCCTTTTCCGAATTTTTGGTTATGACTTATTATGGAGGGAACTGTTTTATTTAATGTCCATACATTGTGATGTGTTTTTTTTTCTCCATTTAGTCTGCTTCGCACTTGGAAGATGGAGTCTCAGTTGGTTCCTTGTCGGGAGCCGAAGAGAAAACTATTAAGCCGGTTTTTGAGCAAATGACAGTTGAGGTGGGGTCATTGGTTTTGCTACTTAAATGCGAGTATATTGCAGATTTGTTTCCTGATATATTCCTTTTTGTCTGCAAGTTAAGCAGTTGCGAGCGTTTGTCTTTGCATATTTCTTGTAATGTAAATTTAGTTTATGCTTTATTTTGCAGCCACTCCAAGGGGATCATATGGGAAGTGACACCACTACTAATGGTATTTATGAAACGGTTCGATCAGAAGTTAGACGTGCTATTTCTGACATTCAGAATGACCTTGAAAGTGTGAGTTCCTGTGACTTTTTGGGTGTCAAACTTTATGTTTTCTTTAAATAGAATTATGTAATTTGACCTTGAGAAGACTATTAAAATCTGCTGTCAAACTACGTTAAGTACAACATATTACATATTTGGCATCTTAATTTATTATTAATACGAGGACTCTTGAATTTGCCTAGTTTAATGTTCGTTATCATATTAGTTGAAAGTTATAGATAGCAAGTAGGAAGAAAGCCAAATCCTCCTATGGGGATTGTTTTCCTAAATCATTATAAATATATTTTTTGTATCATAGGCTTAAAGAAAATGAACAAGTATTTCCCCTACAATGGAAAAAGCAAGTTGAGAATGACATGATAGCATTTTTCTTCTCAATAATTTGAGAGTTTGATCTAATACTCGTGATAACAGCTTGGCGACTTAAACATATATGTTTATACTGGAAAAAAACTAAAGATTCACCTTGTCATTATATGTCTCCTTAAATTGTAAAAACTAGCATATTAACTTGATTTAAATGGCGTTGTTGACTAATGTGGTGAACAGTAGCAATTACGGGTAGTTTGTAGCATATTGTAAATGTCAGATTAAGAAGATACCATATTATGACGGATAGGTGTGGTTGACAAGTAAGAAGACATTAATTCATTGCAGTCTTCCATATGTGCAACTTTGAATTAATCCTATTAATGGTCACTTCAAGTTCCTCAGTAGGAATGTATTAGCTAAGTTTTTCATCCCAAATATTATGTATTGAGGGAAACGAGTCGGTGCTCACTATCTCACTTCAAGCTTCATTACTAAGGATTAATGTAGGCTATGTTTTTTCATCTCAAATGATATGTTTTGAGGGAAACGAGTCGGTGCTCACTACCTCAGCTGTCAATTATAGTAGAAGTGTGGAAACTCTAATAATGAACATACTACAATTATGCTCTCTTGTACTTGGTGCACTAAATTCATACTACAATATATTAGAGTTGTTGATAATGGCCGTCTTTTCACTTTTCAGGAATTACAATTCAAATTTTTATTAACTAATAACATTTTCCAATAACCTTCATTATGTCATATATAAAGTTGTACTAGCAACAAACAATAGTAGTATCAACATTCGAGATCAAAGATGGTATGCATATATATATATATGTATATATGTATTAATTTTAAGTGATTACTTTTTGTAATTCAAATTAGGTAAGTGTAGTTGATGATTTAAATTGATTCATGAACATATAGAATTTGAATTGTAACCTTTAATTCGATAGAAGTTTAATTGAACTATTGAAGATGAGTCCAAAATGACGTGTAATATTGAAATTTTCTTCTATGTTAATCTAAACCAAATTGTTGATACTTTAAAACTTTACATTATTGCTATAACATTATTCAAGAATATTGTTACATTGAGTCAAGAAAACTCATGTTGATATTGAAATGATAAATGTCTCAAACTAAGTTATTGATACTCTATATTTTTTTCACTGTTATTGTATATTTGTAACAAGTCATTGAATAAAAATCAAACTAAATTTCACACGTTCGTTCTCATATTTATACATTTTTTGTGTTATAATAGTAACATATTGCTTACCCGTAAATCTCGGATTTTCACCCTAGTAATAGTATAGTTGTATTTCTAAAATTAATACCATGACATGCTACTATATGATTTAGTTTCCTTAGGAAACTTTCCATGGTATTAAATGTTTATCTGATTGTTAACTTCTTGCTATTGTGTCCCTATGGTTTTTTCTTTTCGTTTTCTTTATCATTCTCTCTTCTGTTTACTTATTTCCTTTGCTTCTAATAATTTAAGGCTCTTCGAAGGAGTAATGCTATTGCAACAACCAATGTAGCTGATATTCCTCCTGAGTTGGTTAACCCAGGTGCTATTGAATTAGTTTTGGACATCAGAAGTGAATATGCCAAAAAGTTTGAGCAGGTATTTTCCTTGCTGCAAGCTTTAGCTGGGACAGTGTTGAATCATTGATATATTATCATGCTAAAATAGTTGAGGCATGTCTTGGGTTATAATTATCATTGTAAATTTGTAGCTTATCTTGGAAGATATTTGTTCCTGACTACAAATGTGCACATTTTATAATGTTGTCTGACTTATTTAGTCACCTATTAATTTGTAGCTCATCTTGGAAGGTATTTGTTCCTGATTACAAGTGTGCACATTTTATAATATTGTCTGACTTATTCAGTCGCCTATTCATCTAGATCAATGACCATGTAGTCAATCCGCTCCTTTTAATTTTTTTTCATGAACCTGGCAGATGTGAGTCAGTAGAATTTTTGTCATTTGCTAAGAGGAAGGTTTAGCAACAAAAAAACTCTTATGTTCATATTGGATGTTAATTCACTTAAGACATTTGTTAGGTCAGTGTGCTCCTTCTATGCCATGTAACAAGATGATATAGTAAGAAGAAAAATGGGTTGTTTCTTTTACTTTGCTAGTCTGCTTGCCACTGCCACTTGAAGAAGCCGTCTTTGCCAAATGTCTAAGAATATTGTAATTCATCTTAGACACGTTCTCTATAAAACTTAACTCTAAACCTTGTCTTCAAATTGCAGTCCCAGGAACGAGCTAGAAAACTTCGGGCAGATCTATCTATTGAGGAGCACCGGGGACAAGAGCTGGGCAGAATACTGAAGGAAATACTTCCAGACCCAAAGGCCCCAAGTGCTCAGAAGCCTCGTCCAGTCAGAAAGGTAGTATTTTCTTGGCATTTTCATTTTCAGCTCAAGTTGTGGTGCTATATTACACTATTGTGCACGATACCTCAATTTACTTGCTTCTTCAACATACTGTTTAGCATTTGTTTCAATAGTCGGATGTAAATCTTGTCTAGTGCTTTTCCTTTATATATTTAGAAATCTCTTTTGACATTTTTGATTGGTGCACTTTAAGTTTTATTTGATGCTTGGACAGTATGACTAGCAAATTGATATATAATTAACCTTGTTTGACTAGAATCTATGTAGCACGTGTGATGAGTATTGTATTTGGACGAATGTATGTATATTTAATATTTCAAGTAGCAATGTTTTGATATGCAATTAAGCATTGATATTTGATAATGAAGTCATTTTCACTGGGAATATATGCCTTTGTCCATGTAATGCAGTCAATTCTATATGAATTTCAACGCGACAATATCTCATTTTAATGCTTGTACGTGTTTCTGCCATATTGATCCATTGCATTCATGTACACAATCAATAGGGAGGGACATGCCCTTGCATTATTTGCTTTGGATCGCCATTGTGAATTTCTGACATAACTATAAATAATCTAGACCAGAAATTTCAACTTGCGAAAATAAGTAGAACCCAGATATTAGGTTTGTCTTTGCTTTTGTGTTTTATTTTTCTTATGGAGATGAAATTGATTGAACTATGATAACAGGCTAGCATTGAAAGAAGAAAGATGTCGAAACGGTTAACAGAAGAAGCTATGGCATATTTTGATGAATGTGTATCTCTATCAACGTTTGATAGTTCTGACTTCTCATCTCCAGAGGACCCACCAATCAGCATAGTCGGATATACAACCCCGGTTTCTAATGGTGCATTGTTACCTCAAAAAAGTACAGACAGTTTAGCAACTTATTGTACTGAGAGTTGCCTCAACGATCAACAGGTACATCTCATTGACGCCATATTTTATATGTCAGTGGGGGTAATATCCAATTTATCTACACTGTTTACTATATAAGCCTTTATGCATTAACCTAATCATTTTCATTAGCTGCACGGTTGTTTTCCTTGAGTTTCATTGACTGTCCTTAAAAGTGAAAGATGTCCATGCACTATCTTATGAGTGGAATAATTGGGGTATTACAATCGTTCAAGAAAATTGCACATTCGAGCAATGTTGGATGGTACTTGTTATAAGCAATATTTTAAAAACCGACCTGGAGGTTAAACCGGCCAGCTCACCGGATCGGCCGGGTTGACCGACCTGGTTGGTCAGGATGGTGTCATCTCTTGTATTTATGACATCATAAAACAAAAAACAAATAAATTAAGAAAATGTGATAATACCTATAATCATGTCTCATAAATCATAACCAAATGGTCCAAATCCAAAATAGTAAATGTCAAACACTCAAACCAACTAACCAAGTATGAACAATTGTATCTCACAACCATTGGGAAGTTGGAATGATATAGGTATAAATATATGATAAAAATAAAGCCTAAAAGAAATAAGCTAAAGCCCAAATCCAAAACTAATAAAACCTATTTTATTTTCTCATTCCAAAAACCGGTCGACCCGGTCGTCGGGTTTAATCAGGTTTGACCTCTGCTTTGGGCTACACTAGAATCAGTGCATCCACCGTATGCCGGTAAAACCAGTCGTCCCAGCCGGGCCGGTTTTTAAAACATTGGTTATTTGTTTATAAGGGCAGCCCAGTGCTCAAGGCTCACATCATTGTGGGGTTTGGGGAGAGTTATTTATGTGTGCAACCTTACCTATGCTTTTGCATGGAGGATGTTTCATTGACTTAATGATTAGTGATTACAAGGCAGCAACCTTATTGCCGCACCAAGGCTCACCCTCAAACAGCAAGTCATTGTAGTTGAAATGGTTAGCAAGTCTCCTGATTACCACTCTTGGATTAATTATTTTGAAATGTGAATGAGAGGAGCCATTATCATGACCAAAAAATCATAATTCAAACGAGAACAATGAGTATTTCATCTCCACTCCCATTCTTGAACATAAGGTTAATCCAAATGCTACCTTAGAGAATGAGTGGAGTTCGGGGTAGCATTGAAGGCAAAGACACTTGGCTATACCTGTTGTTATATGACACCATTTGTCTGCTATTTTATCAGATATAGCAATCCTTACTTTCAGTTTCCTTGTCCAATGACTAGACAAACAATCAAACTTGTACATTTGAGGGGTGTTAGAAACATTTTTTTTCCTCTTTAGAGTATCACCTGTGTGTCTGTTCAGGTAAACAATCTGAGTGCATTCTTTTGTCATTATAATCAATTTGCTATTCACTAGTTAGAAAAAATGGAAACAGAGAGGACTGGAAGTGAACTCGTGCAAATATGCTAGGAAAATAAGTTATAGAAGGAAAGGAAATAAAGAAAAATATGGTGCTCCTCTTCATGCGTTCTGTTCAGTCTCCACATCCTTCCACTTCAAAGAATTTATTTCAAACCTTTAGTGATGGTTGTTTTGGGAGGATACATTCCAGAATCTTTCCCTCTTTCTTTCCTTATTGCTTTGCGACCAGATCACAGAAATGGGTTTAAGAAAATGTAACTTGTAGTTCTTAATAAAGATAAGAAGAGGGTACAGTTCTTTTGCTTACTATACTATATAATTAGACATTGACAGAATCTCAGTTTTCATATAACAAATGACGTTACTTGCAGGAATCGGGCACTCTACAACAGTTAATAAATGACCACGAGACTTCAGGGGAAACAGTCAGCAGTGGCAGTAACGAGGCCCTTCTCGATCAAGCGAGTAACAATAGTATCAATGCAAAACGAGGCCGGAAGTTCTCGTTTTCTTGCAAGCCAACCGAACCCTTTGATCTTCAACAAGACATAAGAAAGTACATAAAAAAATTCGAGAAAGGGAGCGAGAAAGACGACAGCAGCTCACAGGTGGTAGAAGCAAACAACTATGATGAAGATGATTACAAATTGCGTTCATCGGCACAAAGGCTGTTGTTTGACAGGGTGCTGTTCAATAACAGAATAGAATCTGGTAGCTTGCTGGTATGCAGTGGAGGTGTCACGGTCCCCTTCTCTCCCTTTGGTTCAGTTATATAACGTACAGATGTCGAGCTATGCTCGGAAAAGACCCATTTGCTGTAATGTCATGTACTGAAGTGTCCTGAAAATGAGATTGAAAGCTAGCCAGCTATGTTTGAGTTGTGTTCTTGTGTTGTATAAATATCTTGTTGAGGCTTGACATGTCCCTTGTATAAAATGTCATATTCTGTTCTGAAATCTGAAATTCTGATGTGCCTTATTATTTGATTTGGTGGTATTGTGGGGCTGTGGTAAATGTGTGGCAAGGGATGGAATCAATATCATGGACCATGTGTTCCTGTCAATATATACATGTGAGTGTCATTAAAATATAGTATAAAATTTGCTTTTTACTGTGTTAAAAAAAGTCAATCCTGTCAACTGGTCCTAATGTTGGTGCAACCCATTTGGTCCTATTAACTCAGCCAAGCTAGCTCAAGCTCCATAGAGATCCACAAAAGGATTTAGAGATATAAAAACAAGACATGTTGTGATAAACTTCAAATTATTCCACAGATTAAACACTCATCTTCCTGTTTTGAACCAAGCTAAATAGAATCTTTGTATTATAAAAAAGCAAAATCATGGTCAGCAATTAACTTTTGTGATTCATAGAATCAGGTGAGGATTAAAAGATCTCTAAGTGAGATTGAAAATTTGATGATTGTATAGTAATTAATAATTTTTAGGCTGACATCTTTGCTCAACCCTTATCTCATATACTAATCTTGGGATGGAGTGAATTGCTGGCATGATTTTAAAACTATCCGACTTCTAGACAATTCGAATACATGGGTTTTATTTCAAGAAACTAAAAAACTCTTTAAAAACATTTTAAGTAGCTCCTATCCTGAGATTTTTTAATTGAGAATTTACTTTGCATATTATGTTTCAAAATTTAAAGAGTTAAATAGTTTTGTTTTGACGAAATTTTAATTTTAACTTTTATTTTTAGAATTTTGTTTGTTATGACCTTTGAACTACTATTTTTTTCTATTCTCACTCCTATGATCGAGTATAACATGTAACTAGCTGCCACGTCAGCAAATTTGACACGTTAGCAAGTTACATCATCATTCATGAGTATCTTCAAGCTCGTGTAAATAACTCAATTGTACCATACAAATCCCCTACTTCCAATCGTGTGCATATAATAGGATTTGGTTGTTGATGTTCCATAACTCAATTGTACCCGACAACTCCCCTACTTCCAACCATTTGCACAATAGGATTTGGTTGTTGATGTTTTATAGTCCTTCCGTTAACATTTGGTTAACATTCTTCTCGTGAAAGAACTCGAATATAAATCTTACCGATTACGCGCCACACCCGTATATCATTTTACCTCAATAAAATAGACGATTTTCACCGGTCTTCATACCAAAGCTAGAATATGGCGCATATGTTGAAAGTAAATCAGTTCAGTCAAAAACCTACCCACCAGAACCCACTTTTGTCCCGTTTCCGTCTCCTATAATGTATTCTAGTCACTAGAAGTCCAACCGCTCGGTAGCAGAAATGAAAATAAAGTTAAAAATAAAGTAGAGAAGGACACTTTTGTCATTTTAAGTGAAAATTAATTCCATCAACGACTCTTTACTAGTTTACAGTATTCAAAAGTTCCGGTATCCTAAAAAGATACAAGATTTGACAAGTAAATTGGGCTTGCAAATTAGGGCCTCTCAGACCAAGCAAAAACCTGCCCCAAAACAAGAGGGCCACTTCTAAGGCCCATGTACCCAATAGGCCTTATATATACTTAGAGGGGTTTGACAAGTAAATTAATGAGACAATTAAGGGCCAAAGTAGAGTAAATGAAGGTGAAATTGGAGGGCAAATTGTGAACACCCATAACCATTCCTGAGATGTATCCTCACACAACACATTCCCAATTTTAAAGTAATTAAGCAAGAGAGAGTTCACACAAGAACAACACAGACAAAGTAACTGACATATAAATGCAAGCCAAGTAAAAAAAAAAAAAAACCTGATATTTTTTTAATTTTCAAAATTTGAAGACAAACAAAACAGATTCTCTCACAACACAGCACATCAAAATTAGAATGAATTAAGCCCATTGGCAGCATGGCTGCACCTCATAGCCAAGTGTTGGGTGTGTCTTTCACCAACCTTGGTCAACAATTAACCCAACCCAACCCCTCTTAAACCCTTCCATAAGAGAACCTCTACAAAAAGCTTGCTTGAAGAAATCAAGAAAGTGCCTCTCTCTCTCTCTCTTCTTGTTTTTGGTAAACCACTTTAGGTCACCAGAATATTCACTCACTCTCACACACAATACAACCAGAGAAAAAAAAGAAGAAGAAGAAGAAACAGAGTGGGAAAACAGAGGAGGACACCACCTACCCATCTCATAAAATCACATTGTTTCTGGGTCTTGTTTGGCCAGAGAGAAACAGAGCAACTAAACAGAGAGACCCAGATGAAGAGGTCTCCTCCTGATTCTTCTTGCTCCTCCTCTCCATCTTCCTCTGCTGGCTCTAGCTCCATCACTGTCCCTGATCAGCAAGAACCAGAGCTTCCCATCAAGAGCAAGCGCTCCAGGAAGAATCACAAACAGCAAGTTCAATGCAAGAACAAGAACACCACCACCACCACCACCACAACCACCAGCTCTGCAGCTGCTAGGAGGAGCTCAATTTACAGAGGAGTCAC
This sequence comes from Pelargonium fulgidum, assembly GCA_036897545.1. Lineage (NCBI taxonomy): Eukaryota > Viridiplantae > Streptophyta > Magnoliopsida > Geraniales > Geraniaceae > Pelargonium > Pelargonium fulgidum. Next base: position 10,627 of record JAYMTE010000586.1, read on the forward strand.
CAGGTTGGTTCGATTCTATAAACATCTATTCAATTGCATGCCAACAATTCCATTAATTTTGTGGATTGATTGAACAGGCACAGATGGACCGGGCGGTTCGAAGCTCATCTATGGGACAAGAGTTCATGGAACAACATTCAGAACAAGAAAGGAAGACAAGGTGATTTTCAAACGCATAAATCAAGGAGATCTGCAGTTGTTTAATTTAATCTTCCCCTGTTTTGCTGACTCTGTTTTTGTTATTCCCTGTAATAATCTCTGTCACTCCAACGTTCAAATCTACTTTTAGTTTATCTGGGTAAGTTTCTCATCTCCAAAAGAAAAATGAATGAATCTGAAATTGAATTTGAATTTAATTTTGATTGAGTCGTGTAATTTGTTGAATTTCACAGGAGCATATGATAGTGAAGAAGCTGCTGCTCACACCTATGATCTTGCTGCTCTCAAGTACTGGGGCCCAGACACCACATTGAATTTCCCCGTCAGTAAAAATCGCTAATTTTGTCCTCACACGTAACTATCCTCAACTTGACGCCTTTTAACACATTTTGTGCATAATGCAGATAGAGACATACGTGAACGAGGTGGAGGAAATGAAGAAGGTTTCCAAGGAAGAGTATCTGGCCTCGCTCCGGCGCCGGAGCAGCGGATTCTCCCGAGGAGTCTCCAAGTACCGCGGCGTGGCCAGGTTACGAAATTTGACTGATATTTAGACTATTAATTGTGCATTTGGTTATCAACTTGTACAAGTAGTTGACATTGATGTTCCTTGAATTTGGATTGTTGTGGTTTTGCAGGCACCATCACAACGGCCGGTGGGAGGCTCGGATTGGGAGGGTGTTTGGAAACAAGTATTTGTATCTGGGAACTTATAGTAAGTTGTTTCATCAATCAATCAATCAAATTCAATGTTGTTGACCAAACCTCATCAAAAAATGTTTCAGTTACAGTTGAATAATAGAATTTTGATTTGTTTTTATATTGGGGCAAGTGCACATTTTAGTTGGATCTGCAGCTGCCAAAAAACCAAATTCAAACCAGTCAATATTGCTGAGGTGGCGACAGACACATCATTAATTAAAATTAAGTTATGCTTAGCAAAAATTAAAGTCACATGTGTTACCTTGAAAACGGCAGTTTTTTTATGAATGAGACCATAACATAACATTATTCATAGTTACCGTTTAATTTTGCATATTACACGAGAAATGCATTTCCTCCCATCCTTAGCCGGATTTGGCTCACTCCTGTTGGGCATAGAATTTGATGTTTTTGTTATGGTTGCAACTCTTCTTTAGTTGTTGTTTACGCATGCATAATCACGCCACGTGACACTTACTTCTACTAATTACGACCATGTACTAATCTTACTTTCTTCGTCCCTTTATCTCACGAGGCCTCACGTGACATCTCGATTGAGTTGCTACAGTTTATGATCATCTGGATTCTTTATTAGATCAGCACAACCTACCCTTAGATGGGTTTGTTTTTGACATTTTGTTTGCATTTGTTTTTGCTATTTTGGGTTTTGGACTTGAAACAAATCTAGTAGTAGCATGGAGGTTGAAACCAAATCTGATTAATGTTAAAAATTAAAGAAGTAGGTGGTCATTTTCCTACCTTTTTGTACCTTCTCCACCATCACATTCATGGCAACTTGTTTAATCTAGGAGAAATTTCAAACTTTATTAAGACCTTTATTATAGCTTAATTAATTACTACTTTTCAAGATATGGTTTTAAATAATATTTGAGTGTATGATCAGATTTAGTTTAATTAAGCTCGATTCGACAGGATCTTACATGCTAATTCAGGGGTAAAATAATCCGGGCACGTGATTACTGATCCCATGAGCCGTACCAGTTTATAAAGTTTACAGCTTTAATCTGATTCTCTATTAGTTTAACCAAATTGTTTACTAATCTACTTTTTGTTTTGTCCTCTAATTAGATTTTAATTGTTTTTTGTTGTAATTTGAATCATGAAGATACTCAAGAAGAAGCTGCAGCAGCTTATGATATGGCAGCGATTGAGCACAGAGGCCCGAATGCAGTGACCAATTTCGATATCAGCAATTACATCGACCCGTTGAAGAAGAAAGGCCTCGTCATTCCCCAGAGCGTGGCACAGCAACAATCTCATTACAGTTGCGAGGTTGAGCAAAAGCCTAACCCGAATCACCAGGATCAAGAAACGCAAGATTACCAGCCAGAGGATAAGCAACAAGATGAAGAACGAGAACATGAAATGGTGTCAGTGTCGGTGTCATTGGGGGCTCATGAGCTTCACTACCCGCAGATGATGATGAGTCCCTGCAACATGGACAGGTCATCAATGGCGGTGGACGAGCACGAGCTTTCGTGGAGCTTTTGCATGGATGCGGGAGGGTTCACGCCTCTCCCTCTACCGAACCTGCTTCCCCTGGATCACTCCGGGGAGCTCCCGGACCTGTTCCAGGGCTCGGGATTTGAGGACAATATTGACATGATGTTCGAGACTACAATGACAGATAGTCATTGCAATGACGATTTGTTGTTGTCTTCTTCTCCCTCGTCAATGACAACAACGTTGGTTTCTTGTAACTATTCTGGTTGAATATGTTTTTTTCTTTTCTTTTTTCAGAAATATTTTTGGTGGTTTTGTTTGAGCCTTGAGGTTGTTGTTGGTGTTGTTGTTGGGTTGTGGTTGTGGTTGTGGTTGTGGGTGGGTGGATCTATGGATGAGAAAGATTCAAAAAATGTGTTAGAGAATGGCTAGTCATGATGAGGTTTTTATTTTTGTTATTGTTAGATCAATGAGTCAGTTTCATTTTATGGACTGATTTAATATATTTTAGTTGTTATAGCTCCACCAATAATCATAATTCACAGCAAAAAACAGAGTCAGAACTAAATTGCGTCTGTGAAGGAAATTTAGCTAGGCATCACAATCTATCCCGGATTGATCTGATGTCCCTCACCTTAACAAGGCACGAAGATGGAGCAAGAAACAAAATCCCCTGATCGATTTACAGACGGGTTACGAGGTATCAGGGACGGATCCATAATTTTTAGTTAGCAGAGGCAAAATAATTATTGTATACGTTGAGGGAAATAATAAAATTTTATTAACATTTGAGTGGGGACAAATATTAAATTTTGGTGGAACGAATATGAAAACATGTAAAAAAAATTCATTGGGAGCAATTGCCCCCATTCCTTTGGCTTTAGATCGGATATCGGACTAACAAATGAGATCTGATCCGATAATATCTTGGACCATATCAAACAAATTCCATCATTTGATTGGATTTATCCCATATGCTCCGACCCATACGTTTTTATTTTGCAATAAAATCTGACTCAAAAATTGATCGAATCGGATTGGATTGAATTTTTCTTAAATTGGATTTTGGATATCCGCGGATCCGGATGCATAGGATTAGGTTGAAACTACCTACTTCAGTCCTTTTTTCTTTTTTAAAGGAAACCTATTTTAGCCATTCAATTGGAGGGGAAAACAGAACTTTTATAATGGGTTGGGCCAAGCGTTCACTGCCACTCAAGTAGCAGTGTTGAGGTTGTGAATTAGTTAAAAGTTAGGGGGTGAAAATGTAAAAACCGCGCATTCTGAAAAAACAGTAACAGACAAACCCAATTTCTGGGTCGCAGTCGACTCGTCGGAAAACAATCTAATTCGAGTGCTCCATCTATTGTAAAGTGTAAACATCAATTTTCACAAACTATTTGTCGCGAAATTCGCACACTGTCGATTTTCTAATCCGACGCTCCAAGGCTCCTTCTTCAATCCGGTGAGTCACTTCTACTCCTCTGACCACAATTTCATACATTTTTCCCAGAAATGCAGAAATTGTAGGGGTTATGTTCATGCGGTTTCGGCGACCATTTACGAAACAAATTCGTATTTCTGGAGGTTCTGGGACAACCAAAATCGAATTCGGGGAGTTGTGTTCTTTTGGGGAGTGAAAAAAGGATAAATTTTTGGAAAATGTTTGTTGAATTGTCTTTCTTATGAGTTTCGGCTAAATCTTATTGTTAATGTCCACACGTTGATAGAATGTGAAGTTTGTCGCCACTTGATATACACGTTGTGCCCTCCACCTATCAACTTCTTTTGTGTTGGAGTCAAGTTTAACATGGTATTAGAGTTGGTTCTTTTCTGGTCTAGTGACCTTTCTTTGTCTAATTGTCTCACACTGAAAAATGTGAAGTCTGTTGCCACTTGATATACACGTTGGTAAGTGATGGTATTGTACTAGTTTATTTGACACTTGAAAGGATTCAAGTGAATGTGGCTTGAAAATGAATCATTAAGGTATTTGGATTTATGTATATTTTAATAAACTCATTAATGATTTGCTGATAAAAATGATTGTTCTCGAAATTTTCATAATATACTAGTGATAATATATTTTTAATCTTTGATTTAATTGTGAACCCACTTACACCATTTCTATTGTTTTCTATGTAATTATCAATTGTAATTTTATAATCATGTAGGCGTTTGATAGCATGTAGATATGCTGTTGAGGGTACATTCATTCGGTTCTCGCTATAATGATGTATGGATAAAAAAAGAGTTCTGTGTTTGTGCATGATAATTAACCCTCTAATATTGCTTTGATTGATTGGTTGTCTTATTGGATGTTTGAACTTGCAGAGGTAGATACTTGGGACATGTTGTTTACAGTTGTACTTTCAATATCTGAATCCCGAGGAGCTAGTTATAGCCTATCTCGAAAAGATGATACATGTGTTTGTATCACACAGCTAAACCGGGATGGATGCTGAAGTGACAGATGCAGAAGGGGAAAACAGAGGAAGTCTAGTGCTTGGAAATGCTAATTCTGATAAGAATGGAAAACAGAATGTAGCTGAAAGTTCTTCAGAGAGAGAGGTTTTGAATCAGGATGATAATGGGGCTAAACCACAAGTTGGGATGGAGTTTGACTCGGAAGATTCTGCTAAGACTTTCTATGATGCGTATGCTAGGAATATTGGTTTTAGCGCTATGTTCCAGAGAGGTTTTCAAAAGGAAGAATGTTGAAAGCTGTAATGCCATGCTTAGAATAGAAAGAAATGATGGGGATAATTGGATTGTAACGAAATTTGTGGAGGATCATAATCATTCTGTGGTAACTCCAACTAAGGTCCACTATCTTCGATCTCGTAGGCATTTTGCAGGTGCTACGAAGAATGTGAACGAGGCGTTGGACATCACTAATGAAGTTTACATTTCCATGGATGGTAACCATGTATCTTTTGAGCCAAATCATGGAGTCTCCCTTGTGAAATTGCATCACCCAGCTAGAGCTGTTGGGCCTGCAAACTATATCAGACCTTGTAGCCGAAAGAGAACCCTTGGAAGAGATGCTCACAATCTGCTGAACTATTTCCAAAAGATGCAAGCTGAGAACCCTGGTTTCTATTATGCTTTACAATTTGATGATGATAACCGCATGACCAATGTCTTCTGGGCAGATGCAAGATCGAGGACAGTGTATAGCCATTTTGGTGATGCAGTTATTTTTGATACAATGTATAGGCCAAATCAATATCAGGTCCAATTTGCTCCTTTCACAGGGGTAAATCACCATGGCCAGGTGGTTTTGTTTGTTTGTGCATTGCTTTTGGATGAGTCTGAGTCTTCCTTCACTTGGATTTTTAGGACATGACTTTCGGCAATGAACGAAAGAGCTCCTGTTTCTATAACCACAGATCAAGATAGGGCCATACAAGCTGCGGCAGCGCAAGTGTTTCCAAGAACTCGACATTGCATTTGCAAGTGGCACATCTTGAGAGAAGGCCAAGAGAGGTTGGCTCATATATACCTTGCTCATCCATCTTTCTGTGGATAGTTGTATAGTTGCATTAACTTTTCTGAGACAATTGAGGATGATTTTGAATCATCTTGGGGCTCTCTCCTTGATAAATATGATCTTAAAAAGAATGAGTGGCTTCAGGCAGTGTATCACGCTTGCAGGCAGTGGGCTCCAGTTTATTTTCATGATACTTTCTTTGCTGCACTTTATTCTAACCAAGGGATAGTCTCCTTTTTTCGATGGGTATGTGAATCAGCAGACTGCCATACCACTTTTCTTTAAGCAGTATGAAAGAGCTTTGGAACGTTCCTTAGAAAAGGAGATAGAAGCAGACTATGATACAATCTGCATGACACCGGTACTAAAGACACCATCACCAATGGAACATTTGGCGGCGAATCTTTATCCTAGGAAGGTTTTTTTTGAAGTTTCAGGAGGAATTAGTGGAAACTTTTGTGTATACAGCAAATAAGACTGAGGGCGATGGGTTGATCAGTCAATTCAGGGTTGCAAAATATGAACAAGAT
>JAYMTE010000587.1:0-16969 GCA_036897545.1 Pelargonium fulgidum
TAAAGGGTGCTCAAATCGGTTTTTTTTTTTCTAAACTTGGCATCGCAAGTGTGGCTATTGGGGTTGGAGGCACAATGTGATCGATTTATAGTCTTCTATAGTTCGGAGACATCGTGATTCTAATTGTTAATCAATATTGTGAAGGTCTGTTCTTAGATGATTTAATTTTGATTTTAAAACATGTTGATGATAAATTGTGGAATGATTTAGTTACACAGGTACAACATTTTAGGATGATGATGCTCATCAGGAGTTTTCTTTCTAAAAACACATATTCTTTGAGATGCTTCTCATCTGCAGCTTCGGGCACACTTAAAAATGGAGATACTTTCATGCAAAAAAGGGTTTTCGCAAGTGAAGACATTCTTGAATATTCGAAGGTGAGTCATGACTCAAATCCTCTTCATTTTGATTCGGAGTCTGCTCGGAAGGCTGGATTCAACGACAGACTTGTACATGGGATGCTTGTTGCTTCGCTATTTCCCCGAATCATTTCTTCCCATTTTGTAAGTCACCATTAACCTCTATGTTCTTGAGTTGTATAGATTAGGATGTTGTAGAATTTTTACTGAATAAATGAAAAAAACACTTGTAAATGAAAGACCAAGATTAAAGATTGAGAACATTTATTTTTTTCAATTATTTCCATACTGAATATGAGCTTTGAGTTTACATTGGTTTTGATTCAATATTAATGTGAGAATGGTCTCACTCTTATGTTTTGTACGTAGCCCGGAGCAGTGTATGTTTCACAAAGCTTGCGTTTCAGGTTACCAGTTTATGTAGGAGATGAAATTGTTGGAGAGGTACAAGCTATCAATATAAAAGAAAACAAACAGAAATACATGTAAGCAAGATCAGATAGACAAACAAAGCCAGTTGATTTAATTTCAAATATTATAGTTTTATGTGGGGCTGACTTCGTTTCTGTGATACAGCGCAAAATTCTTGACCAAGTGCTTGAGAGATGGAGAAGTTGTTATTGATGGTGAAGCAATGGCAGTTTTACCAACTCTGTCTGTGAAACTACTGTAGTCTGCAAACAACTAATTGAAAAACCTAATTGGTCAACATGGATAACTTTACTGAGTAATGAGTTGGATAAGCGTTTTATCAGGAAATTTTCATTAATGGTTTTATAGGTTGTTTTGGGCTAACTGGCTGATGTGTTATGTAGTAGAGCATCAAGTGGTTAAGGGAAGTGTTAATTTACATCTTAGAAGGTTCTCAATAATTTGCACTGTTATTCTTAAGTTTCCACTTTCCTTTGTTGAAATACTGAGCTCCTTGAGAACTTGAATTATAAAGTCGTTTTTCTTTTTCTGATGGACTTCACATGTAATATCAGAATAGGCTTTGTAGAATATTGATGAGATCCGAATGCCCATAACAGAAATGGGTAGAAACCTGACATTTGCGGACTTGAAAACCCGTGTGTGAGCTGCACCGAGTGAACCACAACAAAGGAACGAGAGATGGATTTATTCTACTTCTTATATAAATATTATTCATAATTTATACCAAATTAATTTCTTAAAATAGCATTAAAAAATATTCTTAGAATAAAAACAACACTTATTTTGAAACAAGAAAATGAAACATGACACTTGCACATCTGAGATTGCATAATTCAGTTGCATATATTGCTGAAGGCAAAGATCTTTGGCTATGGTTTAAAAAACAAATTAGTATTTATCATCATAATGGAGCTCAATCACAAGCAATTCTATGGTTTCAAAGTTACACTTCATTAAAATCAGACATGATGACCAATTCCATTTCGATACTTCTGTACCTTTTGTTCAATTCCAGTTGCGACATGTACAAAACTTCATAGGAAGAAAAAAAAAAAAAAATGAGTTCCTATCAACAAAAAGATTGTATCCAACAAATTCAGTTGAGTCATGTACAAAACTTCATAGGAGAAAAAAAAATTGGAGCTCTTATTAACAAAAAAATTGTATCTACCTTCAACATTATGTATACCTAATGCCTACAAAAAACTTTATGACAAGAGAATGGTCGGAAAAGACGAGTCTAAGAAAACTTAGAAAAACTCCACTTTGCCCTGTATGATGGCTGGTGGGTTGATATCAATACGAGTAGCCTTCCCCTCCAAAAACAATTGCGGCAACGTGTTGGCTTCCCTGGCTACAACTCCTTCTCCAGTCCAGAGAGTGACATGGGGCCACTGGTTTTTGGAGTTTATTTTCTCACCATCAACTGATCCGAGTTGGGCTTCAAAGGCAGCCATTTTATCTGTGTAGAGCAGGGCAGTTATTTCCACAGGGACTTGCCGATTTTCGTACATACCGTAACTGGCCACAGCTGTAACGCCATGACCTCTCTTGTGTGCAAGAGTTACATGGGCCAGCTTAAGGTTGTTCTGTATATTCTTGTTCTTGGTGAATGCTCCAACCTTTGGGTTCTTCCTAGCCAACTGCATCAAGGGGGAGAGCAAGGGATTGAGGTAGAGAAAACTTTACACTATCATCATCATAATGTTTGAGAAAGAAAAACACAAAAAACAACTATGAAGATGCGAATCTCAAAAGGCATGTAAAAAACAGATATTAACCACTAGGATTAACAGAATAGATGAACATATAATGAAGCTTATAAAAATCTAGTTATATATATATATATATATATTTGAAGTTGATAAACTTAAAAAGGATATACAAGATGGCTGATATTCACTTACGTCATTAAGGAAACTTCCAATTTCTGTGATGGGTAAACTGACAGCGGCATAGACAATGGTTCCCAGCTTCCTCTTTTCACCACTTGGCATTATGTAGTCACCCTTTGCAACTTTTCTCAGTTCTTCCAGCACATGCTTAACAGCAACATCAAATGGAACCTGAAAAAGTACAGAGACGATTCGTTAAACCAATTCAATAGAGTGGCACCAAATATCTAAAATAACTAAATGGCACTGAGAGTCAAACTCAGTCAGACTGATAATAGATTAATAATATATAGAACTATTTTAGGGTCTTGGAAGTGTTTTACAGGGAAAAACAAAAGGAAAGAAAGAAAACACTGAACCTGAACAGAATTAAGATACTCAGCATTGCTCAATAAAACCTCCCGCAACTGCTTCTCCCATTTAACCCACTCCTTCGCATATGATCCTTTAGCGGGCTCCGATCTAAGCACAGAACAAAAAGGAATTAAAACTTACCATCATAGTTCTTGCACTACAGTCTACCAATTCTATTTTAGATAATGGGAATTAAACTCTTGGTACAAATAATTTCACAGAACAATATACCAGATCCATGACATAGTCCACTTACCACTCATTGGTAACAACTAGCTAATTACTCTTTAAGCTCAAATAATCAAGTCAAAGACTATCAATTACATACTCCGTCATGTTTCAAACTCACACTTCCTTTCTTGGTTAACAGAAAGAAAAATATACAATAAAAGCTTCCATAATCCAAGAAACCGGTCCTGAATATCGTTTCAAACTTCGTATAGTACACAAATATATCTGAGTAAGCAATGTTACCGACCTTCCATGTCTGTTACTATGAAGCTTGTACAATTTTATTCCTTCCTCCAAAACTGACCTCACAGGACCGGGTAGAGGATCCCTGCATGTCCAATAGATACAATAAATAATGAATAAAAATTTACAGTTCCATACAGAGGAGTATATTATACACTACTAACATCAGTACCTATCAGATTTCAGCAAAGGAATCTTGACAAGAGCGCCAAATCGTTCAACTAATTCAGCATCAAACTCTTCACGACTCTGGTAAAAGTGTGCAAGTTATGTTAGACAATGCTTTGAAGTTTATACTAAGATTCACTCATAATGCATAAATAATATAGAAAAGTCCTGCCTTGCCCTCGTAAAGGTGATAAAACATTAACAACACATATCCAGCATTAGGAGATGCCTTGTCAAGATTTCCCTTCAAAAAATAAAAGCATTGGAGGATGTATTAGTAATATGATAATCAAGCTGCATGGCAAAATTTGCAGTCTAAAGAAGCAAAGATGAGCAAGTACCGGATGATTAGCTCGTTGAAGCACACGAAATATAAAAATGGCCAATGCATCAAGAGAAAATGGGTTTGAATCTGTTCCTGCAGAATTAGTGGCCAGCAAAGAAAATTGTCAATGGCAGACAAACATGTAAAGCAACCGTTAGAAATGAAAGCATGTCACTTCAATTCCACAACATGACGGAAATCATACGGACTATCTGATACAGGCATAACTGAAAGGGCTAAATACATAAAAAGAAAAACCATGGGAAATGCAACCATGACATCATAGATTAGTTATTCTCGTCTTTGCATACATTCCCAAGACAGCGAGAATATAGTTTCCAATTTTCAATGAGCAAACATCAACAAAAAATAACTGAAATTTGGTATCATGAATTATGTAGAGATGTAATGAACAAAATAATCTGCTCATTGCATCCTCAATCTGGCTCAGAAAAGAAGAATACACGCATGAATTTTATCAATCTTTATTTTTGGAGATGGAAGAAACTTGTCACCTAGCCCAAATGAAGACAAAACTTGCTTGTTCACTAAAAAATATAAGCAACTGTATAAGTGAAGTAGTATTTATAACCCTCTCTGTTCCAATTTCCAAAAACTGGAAAAGAATTGTCCCTTAATGAGTGTCCTCTCTCCTAAATGAGTCTTTTCTTTAGGAAATTAGATATATATGAATTAACAATAACATTACTATAAGAAGTTGGTATTTCTCTTTTTTATTTTTTTATTCAGAAGATCCTTGGATGCAAAAGAAGCCAACAACCACATTGTCTGCAATTTACTTCTCTATATTCCCTATGATCCATGAATTTGAACTGATAATGTACATGGATCATGCATATGAATTCTACCAAGTACCAACACTGAAGATCTACAATTTCCATAAAACAAAAAATGAATTAAGAAAATGATCAATAGAAGAAAAATCATGGTGATGTGGTAGATCATGATTTGTGAATATCTGATAACTTCTCTCTTTGCATAGACATTATGCTGGCATCTAATTTTGTGAGATATGGACATTTGGTTAGAATATTCACACAAGCAGAAGAAAGTTGAAAAATGAAAATAAGAAGAATAAACAATAAACATATAACACAGTAAATAATATATACTTCTAAGAACATGAATAGTTCCAAGAACAGAAAATAAAAACCTGCAGACTCAGGTACCACTGGAACTGCACAGGATTTGGTGCTGTGGCACATGTTTTCAATCTGAAAAAATGCATGACCATCATAAGCATAACACCGAAGTTGATTAAGTGAGAAAAAGCAATTACAAATAGAAAATGGAAGTAGATGTGCATCATTTTAGAACAGGCTACAGACATTGTCTAGGCACTAAGAGCAGTGTAGTTTTTTTTCTAATTTGCAAAGCTAGGGGAATTTTACCTTCCCCCAAACCTCCTCATTTGGAGCATTCTTATCTGCAAGCATTATAGAATATGGTCTTTTTCTGCGATCCTCAGCAACCTTCTGCCAATATTTTCCTGTTGATATGCAAAACTGTTAAATAAAAATAGATTGTTCATGTTTAGCTTCTTAAACGTTTTACAATAAAATCAGTACAAACAGAATACAAGAGAAATATGCAATAAGAAATCAGAAATGAACGATTTTGAAACCTAAGTTTTCATTCTAACCATGAAAATCAGTGTCAATTGAAGTGTTACCATGAACAATGAAAAGTAAGAGATGACACATTTTAAAAATATATGTACATTTCATTCAAAACAATAGTAACACTGATCAACTTTGATCACGATTCTCCAACAGATTATGAAATCACAATTCCATTAGGGGAACTATAGAACCTCCAACTGATGTCATTATTTCATAAATATCCACCAAGTAACCTTGATAGCATCTCATAGACAATCGTACCTTTGACAACGTCACCCATTAAACTATAGACCGGGCGATCATCTCCAAGTCCACCAGGAGTATTCAATAGTTCCTTGCAAAGAGCAGACTTAGCACAGCCTGGAATTCCTGCAGAAAGAAATTCAAAGATGCAATGATGCATAGCCAGATTAGCACAGAAGCTAGCTTTCAAAGACCAAGAAATTATAAGAAATGACAGAATACAAAGAATATATAAACCACTGATGACACAATAAAGAAACACAGTGAAATACAAAGTGATATTAAAAGGAACAATAATTGAGAGACAGATACATAAGGGGCAAAATGGATGGCGTTATGCAATACAGACAGATCCAATAACATTGCCAACAAGAGATTTACTACTCGAAATAAGAAATAAATTATTCATGCACTGTAAACTCTTAATGAGGCAGTTTGAAGCAAGTCAAAAGCAGATTACTCAATGTCATATATAATCCAAGTTCCTGCCGTTAATTATGGCCCAATAATCAATAGCAAGAATGTAGGCAAAGATTCTAACAAAACACACAGTTTAAGAACATAGTCCATGCCCAAATACAATTAAGCATCCATATTGAAGTTCCGAAGGTGGCTCACTGCATGAAACTCTAACCATTGTGGAGTTTGAGGATCATTTACATGCAACCTTACTTTTGCAAGGAGGCTGTTTCTCTTACTTGAACCTGTACATCGAGGTGACAAGACAACAACCAAATTGGAGTAACAAAGTATGCTATTCGTTTTTTAATTAGATTATTATTTCTTTCTAAAAATAGGATTTTTAATTCTCTCTGGTAATAATATGAAGCATGCCATTTTCATCCTATTTCAATAAAACCACAGATTGTGTATCGTTCCCCCTCAAGTCTCACAAGATACAACTATCCGGGTGAACTAAGTAGATAACTATACTTTAACAGAATCCTGCCTTGTTTTCCTATTTCTGTTCAGCCAAGCAAAATTTAGATCTAAAGTTCAACCAAGCAGCTACTAGAAGGTTGACTTCGGCAATCCATCTATAATCAGAACTAGGCTGTTTACCATAAGACCTTCAAACAGAGATCAAATTCAAAATGCTATAGAAATACCATAGCTAGGACAAAAATATCTTCACAAAGTTCATAAACTTGTTCTCCACAACAATTCACAAGGGTCAGATACTAAAACAGAACAAAAAAAATTCACGCTTGTACAACGATTTGCAATTGTTGATTTTGAAATTTAAGGAAAATTAAATTTGCATCCATGCAGCAAAGCAATGAACAATATGCACTTCGTTCTTTCAATACACGAAATTAATTCCAATACTATATTAGGCAAGTCCTATTACTCAGACTAGACTTCAACTATTTGAATTATTAGTTTCAATTATAAAACCTGAAGCAAAAGAATTCAAATTTCAATGAACAACATACACTTCCATCATTTCAATACATCTCCAAACCATATCAGGCAAGTCATAATCAGACTAGATTTCAACTGCTTGGTAAATAATCATACCTGGAAAGAACACAATCAAACCTTCAGGTTTTGGAACAGTTTCCTTGTTTGAGGAACCGGGGCTTGGTGGTGCTATCCCATGCTCCATCTCAAGATCACCCTCTTCATCCCTACCTCCTTCAACAATAGCTAAAAAATCCTCAGCCCTTACAAAGTTTCCGGCAGACCCTATCAAAGTCTGGTTTTGTGGGCTTCGTTTTGCGTATTGCTCAAGAAAAGGCTCAGCTTCTGAAAGATATATCGATGATGGTAGCTGTTTGTTTCCATACTTCCTTCTTATGTATGCAGCCCTAAATATTATGAAACAAATAGATCAGTTATATTTACAGCACATAACAAAATCTGGAAGGAGTCTAAGCATATAGTGAAAATAAAATAAGGACGTATGCACAACAGTACCATTCATCCAGCAACTTGATGAGTTCTCTTTGCTTTCCAGCTGAAGTGCCCCATATCTTCATTTGCCTAGAATTTCAAATAAAGACTGACCTTTTTAGAAAAGAAGCTGAGGTAGTATACAAAAATTACACTTCATCATGAGGTTGCTACAATTAATAGTCAAGAATGTAGCAGCACCAATGTCAGTATCCATGAATGTTTTGTCAGCTTTACTTACACTCATCAAAATGGCAGTTAGTATGAAAATTATAGAAGTTATCTTAGTAGTAGTATAAATGCCTTTCTGAAATTATATGATTTGGTTCAAGACCTCTATTAATTTCTCTTTCCATAATTCCCTTCATACTTTCAAATAAGCTATTATAATAACAGTAAACCTCGAGTAACTATAAATAGATATCATATGTGAATGTAAGTAACATGTGAATGTTTTAAACATGCTCTTCAGGTCTTTAAAACAGCTTACCGGACAACATGAAATGAGCCAATAACATTACCTTAGATAGTATGTCTTGTAACCAGCTGGACCGCTCTTGAAAAGAATTGGCAAGCCATTGCGGATCAAGAAGGTTCGCAACTGAGAAAAAACCCAGGCATGAAGTTTTACTTGACACTAGCAAGATACTTCAAAGACCGAATGACAGTTCAGACACATGTAAATGAACCATTTAAGTAGTATTTCTAGCTGATGAAAGTCACATAGCTTTTCTCAGACTAGTTAAATTGTTAAAGATACGTTCTATATCTAAACAAACAATGAGCATTCCTCTTTAGACATGATGAGGGAATACAGAAACACAACCAACTGTATACTATATAATGCTACATTGTCCACTGCATACTTCTACAGACTAGCATTTAAAATGGATATAATTCAGCTAAAATAATTATTAAACATGATAATAGATCTGGGAACTATGCAAGTATACTTACCTTATATGTAAGAAATTTCAGCTTGATCATTAAATTTGCATCATCATTTGCAAAATCATCTTTTTCTGATGAGCTTCCACAGGCACTTACTTTATGTACTGCATTGTTATTGCTACTTTCAATTTCAGCCACTTTCTCTTTGTTAGCCTTGAATAAATTGATGTCAACAAAGAAACCTGAGTAAATACAAGAAATATCAATTCTAGATTTACACAACTGACTGATGTAGAACAGAAATAAAATTAGAAGCAGGACAAACATTATTAGGTCCACCCTCTTCTACTGATAAGCTTCCAAGGCATTAACAACAAAATCCTTAAATTGATTCGCAGGCTTAAATTAAAATAAATTCTGAAACATGGAAACCCTATTGTATGAATGAAATATTATTACCTCGATATAAAGGCCACAATCCTGGCTTGTTCCTGAAGTATAATAATTTCTTTAATTAGGAAAATCAGAATGTATTAGATGGATCACCTAAAGCAAGTTTTAAATGAAGGAAAAATAGATCGAGAAATTAGGAAATGAGCTCAAACAAAACCTCATCTCTTTGCCATATCGCCTAAAAGCTGAGTCACTTCGGACATGGATGACCATCTTATAGAAAAGATTGTCATCGGATACAGAATTAACCTTGTGGAAGTTGTGATAACATTTAACAGCAGCAGGGAAATGTTTCTCTCTCATTAAACGAACCATTTCCTGAAATAAAGAACCATTGATATATAACAGATGAAATTGTTTGTTATTAAGTTTCCAACCCGATAGCTTAATCTATTTGGTTGTGTGACCCAACAGACATATGAAGCAGCCTCATACATCTCCCTGCTGGACAAAAAAATGGACTCTTAACCAAGGGCAGACAGTGATTAGAGCACAAATGGGGGATATTCAGGATAAAACCTGCTACGTGTCCTGAACCTGCTCTGATACCACTTTAAGTTTGCAACCAAAAGTTTAGAAGCTACAAGGTGGTGTAGACCAACAACCATTCAAATGGACGAGAAACACCCTAACAGCTTATAAAATACAGGAGTGATCAAAGAGACTCTAAATTTGCAAACCAATATATGATTGTAAAGCATAACTTTCAAAGTAGGCAACAGTCTTGCAGATAAAGAGATCACAACTGATGTGCAATGGCTATATGAATTAATCCAAAAAGGTAAACAAACAAATAGGCACTATCTCAAAAATTCATAAGCAGTTGAAAGGGAATAAGGAGAAGACTAACCTGCACTTTCGTGGTAGAATAATCAGCAGGACGCGCTTGCAGAAACTTTGAAACAACAGATTTGTCTGCATTTCTTGAATTAGCTTCACCACCTTCAATCCCAAACCAATCTGAAAAATCAGGACAAAAGGAGGAACCAACACTCTGAAGGAGAGCTTTTATTTGCTGCAGTTGGTTTTCAGGCACAAGAAAATGTATATATTATTGCTATGGATTCCGGTGTTAACCATAAAAAATTAGAAACCTAGAATGAGTCATCATTAAGGAACTTCACATCACCTGTTTCTCATCTGACCTATTTGCTCGGCAAATTTCCCTTAGGTCTGGACCCAGATCAAGGGCAACTGAAGTACAAAGCAAGACAGTGTTATAACCAAAGAACAAAAATCAAGACCAGTCCTTAAAAAATGCCGATGTCAGTAAATGGTAGAAAGACATTCACTGAAATAAAACTTGGGAAGATAGATGAAGGCAGTATTTCAATCATCCTGGACATATATGTGCCCTCTCTTCTACTGTTTCACATAATCCAGCTTATATAATGTGTTAGAAGGATAAATCATTTCGATCTTCCTATATCATATACTTGCCTTCTGTTCAACTGATTTGCATAACTTGGCTCCACATTTTGTTAGCCCTAGTTTCTATTCAGATTCCATCTACAGTTTCCTAGGGCAGTCCACCAGAACTTCATATCAAATACGCTCAATTATTATAAACAGTTACATTGAATGTGAAGTGTGGATAAAATACATAATAGATAATTTTCCAATTTCAAATAACGCTAGGCAGGACTCACATTGTAAATTTCCAATAAATTTTATAACTGGCAATTCGGACCACGGGCCTAAAAGAGGCTGCGAAAAGAAAACTTGAGCGATCTTATTTTTCATTTTTCATTTTTTTTATATCGATTCCACCTTGTCCTACTAAGTAATGAGGCACATTAGGACCGATGAAAAGTAATTCGATAAAAACACGAGCGTTTTTTTGGCCCAACCCGTGGCCCACATTGCCAAGTATAATAAATTTCATATCTATTTCTGCCACTACATAACCGACCAACATCCAAAAATAAACTGACTTTACAACTACAACATACTTGAACTGGGAAAAAGGCTAAAATTGTACCCTGCACAGAGAGAATACTTCAAATGGACAAGATGGGAGGTTGGGAAAGGGGACTCTATGGCTGAGTCAAGATAATATTAAAACAAGATGTTATCAACTGAAAACAATATAGAGAGGACAAAAAAGAATACCTCCATAATCAGGAGGAGGTAAATCTCTCAAAACTTCTTCCATGTGTTTTGAGCTCTCATGGGTCAAAACAGGAGCCACAAGACCCTCCAATATCTCACCTTGAACCTTTATATGATCTTTTGAACCTGCATATTGATTCAAAGCAACACTATGTCAATTGAGTCTAATATATTTTATAACTTAAAAACCTAAAATAATATAAACAAATTTGGAAGAATCAATTCCAAGAGTGAATTTGAAACAGAAACACCAAAACAAATTGAAAGAGCAACTGCTTCAAGTGAAGTTCTTCACGAGAGAGTTCTGGAAATTTCTTTACCTGGTACAGATATATCAGCAATTTCATCAAGAGCCGTACATACAGAAGACGCTATTCCTTCTTCGCAAAGTGCATCATAAGCAGCAAAAAATGACGTCACTGATTTCCTTCATTAACAAGCTAGATCAATCAGAAACAACTGATGGTCTTATCACATGGAATACTTCTCATGACAAAAATTTGCCATGTATTAAAAGATGTAATTACAAAACTACTTGTGTTACAAAAATAACAGAAAAACATCAATGAATAGACAAGAGATCTAGTATTGCCTCATCTAACTAGGAAGAAAGTGAAGACTTTTTAATAACAATCAGATTCTACAAGCCGAGGACATAGCTAACCAACTTTCTCATGGGAAAAGGTTATTTGAGAATATATATGATTTCTACTCTTGTGGTCCCAATGATGGGGATAAACAAAGAACGGAACTCCCCTCCCTGACTCTAGGCATATTTCAATAAAGGTCTACACACAAAGATTTAACTATATACCTCTAGCAACTTCCAGTTGATGCTTGGTCAATCGAACTATTCAAGAAATTAAAATCATATGCCTCCAAAACTCAGAGATTTAACTGTATGTTAATATGTTTTCTATAAATCCCAATGATGAGGAAGCCTAATTCTTTATTCTGTGGATACTTAATGTCAACTTAATCAAAATAAATTTCCCAGCAGTTAAATAAACTACAAATTCAAAAGCATGTCAGCATTAGCATAGTAGGACTGAAGTTTCATTGTGAGCCTAGCCAACCATTCTACATTCACCGCATCACTTAAAAGTACATTCTATTGCATATGAAGCACAAAATTGGACATCTTTTCAAACAATACAAAGTAACATAATCATAGATCATCACCTTGTAGAGAACAACCATACATGATTAGTAGTTAGGCGCCATTTTCTACAGAAAGCAATTATCTCAGGAGTTGAGTAGAATTTTGGCTTCCCATTGCCCAATTCTGTGACTGCTGTCACTACAGCTGCCCAAATCAAGAGAGTAAATCTGCATTAGGGTAGTTATAACATAAAATAGGACCAAAAATAAGTTTCATCAGAAAAAAAGGCAGGAGGTTAAGTGAATCATAAAGCACATATCATAATATACAGAAACATCCGTTCACAGGAAGGGAGCTTGACATACAATCAAAGCTATAGTAAAATCATGCATTAAGAAAGGAATCCCCTAAACCATTAAGGTCCGAGCATTTACCTATTAATTATACTTATATGACCAAAACTATTGTTTACATTAGAATTTTGACACTAAAGACAAAAAGGATTCCTTGAAATAATGAAATTTTCTAGCTCCAAATGGGTCCTTACAAACCACTGCACAAAACTTTCGAAGTCAAGAAGAGAAGTGAAAGTCAACACTACCATAGTCTTCTCGGGGACGCTGTCCATGATCCCCCAAAACAGCAGTCACCAGCTCCATCGATAAGCACACCCTGTTCCACTGAGATAATAACCATGAGAGAATAACAACCATGCATTATATAGAAATAGCTACATTTATAATATTAATTAGAAAAACCCTATCAACACCCTCTTTTTACTTTCGGAATCTGGACTACATCATTGTTTATGTAATTACATGCATTCCATAAGAAGTGCGATTAATGTAAAATTTGTTAACTACATATTAATGTAATAGAAGCCATTGTATAGGCCATAAGGTGAAGCAGTCATAGAAACACTCCAGTAATAACTCTAAACCAAATCTATCCCGAATGAAGAATTCCAATATACACCTCACATTGTCATGTGTGTAAGTATATAGACACACAAACATTAACAACTTTACGTTTTAACCACCAATCATGAATGTAGCATCAGATTCCAGTTACAGTAATAATATAGTGACTTCCATTGTTAATGAATCATTATAAGGAGCACCCTACAAATCTATTCTGGATCATATACATATATATAGTTATAATGTTCTGCACACAAGCATTAGGGATCTAGTGATGTGACATCAAATGCCAGTTTAGCATGGCAGATCCAGACATGTTTTATAAACACCGCTAAACGAAAACATATGTGTGTGATAATGCAAAGTCAAATAGTGGTTTTCAAGATTTGTACTCAATTTTCTATTGTTCAACCTTCATATTTACTACCTCAAGAAAATCATTGAATGCTGCTTGCTTTTTAGCTGCTTTAGTGCCCCATGCCTCACGGAACATCCGCCCAAGGACAAAAACACCAACAGCAGTATATCTGCATTAAAAACATTATGATCACTAAGGTACAGATTAATCAAAGAGAGTATGTGCGAGAGAAGAGCAAGACAGAAACATAGTACATACTCAATCATTCACATATTTTCAAACATTTTACCAAATAGTTTATGTACTGAATCAGTTGCAAATAACATGTCATGTCTTTCTCTGACAACTTCAATTTGAGAGAACAGCAAATGATAATATTTAGCAAACATAAACACAAACTCACACATAACCTTTCACTAGTGCAAAAAAACACATAGTGAAACGTAGTCATTGATAGTTAGAAGTGAAAGACTTAGTCATGTTAACTGCATCACTATTCTTGCCAACCAGCATAAGAACATGACAAGGAAGGTTCAAGTTGAGGGAAGAAGCAACAGTTCAGAAAGTTATAACTAAAGGATAAGGAGTTTGATCACAAACATACATGTTTCCAAAGCTGTTTTTAGCATATGCACCACCTTCATGGCCCGCATACATAAAAAGAGACCCAGAATGTTTCAGAGAAACCTGCAGAACATGCCATTACCAATAAAACCAATTCATCAACTGAACATATCGATTGTGTAATTCACCAAAAGATTATGAGATATAGCAGGAAACGAAATAACAATACTATTAGGATATTGGTGAGTGAAAACAATATCAAGTTACAGAAATAAGAAACTAAAAGATTACGAGGCAAAACTCTAAGTAACCCTTTACCTCCAAGGTAGCCTTTCCATTAGATACAATCTCTATCATCCTTGTCCTTACCTGAACATAGAACCCAACATATTACAAAACAAAACTAAGCCTACCCATTTAAGAAGAAAAATAAGTTCTCACCAGCAAATAGTGACTATAATAACAAATTGAAGGTTAAAGGTATGAAAGAATGTGCATCAGGTAATTTGGATAAGATAAGGTACCTCTTGATCTGACTTCTCATTTTCAAACTTGGGATAGAACGTAGCTCTTATTTGTGCATGTGAGTAGGTGGAGTTGTCGACATTAAATCTTTCCAATAGATTACTTGTGAACAACTTACTCAAACCAACATTGTTATTTTGAGTTGCAGCTGGTTTAACTTCACTTCCCTTTTCAAGGGACGCTTTATCAACTTCTACTGTTGTAGGTTCACTCAATGTTCCATATGACTTGGGTTTCCAAACTGCTTTTGATCCTTGAATAGGAGTCTGGTTCTGAACACTCCCAAACTGAACGGATTGATTTGGAACCCGTCTTCCAGTAGCCCCAGCAGCAGCTGCATTTGCTACATCCACTGCTTGAGATGATCGGTTAGATTTAGATTTTTTATTCCTCCTTTGTTCTCTGTGGCCACCACTTTTCTGCATAATAAAGACATAATTCCAATCAATTTGGAGCAAAAGACTGCCATCGTAATATTTAAAAAATATCAAAGAAAATAAGTATTAAAATTAAACAGAATCCGTATGATTTTAACAAAATCAAAAATATAACAGCATACATAAACAAACTAGTTAGAGATTACTTTTTCACAACAATAAATGTATCAACAAAATGGTAAAATCCATATTAGTTCAAAGATAATAACTAATTATTCTGTGCCAATAGTATACTTAAAGAAAAATCCACCAAAGCCTCGGCGGTTATTAAACTCATAAGCTTTGTATAATTATAATCACATAATTATGGAAACAGGACAAACGTAGGTTTAAGCAATGCTTGACTGCATTGTAGTATTGTACTATAGTTAATGAAGATTGAAAACGGACACCAAGAAATATAACTAAAAGGAATCACAGTCAGAAACCACCAAATACAACAGTAGCCAGGATAATCATCAGCAGACAGCAGTAATTAGACAAAAATTTCCACACATCATCAACATCAAATCAAAATCAAACAGAACCGATCATAAAAGTCACTTATAAAGTTAACAACAACAAGCAAATCACAAGTAAAAAGCAAAACTACAAATCCGAGCATGAAAATGCCATAAACGTAAAGAAAAATCATGATAAATAGCAGAAAGTAGAACAAATAAAACGAAGAAGTAGATTATGCTGAGGACACTACAAATGAAGGAAACAGAGTGATCGTACCTGATTCTGCGACATGAGTGGGCGACAAATGGAGGATGGAGAATGGGAAAGGAAAGAGCAATCTAGGGTTAAAGGAGAGGAGCGATGGAAGAGGAACGTTCTGGAATGAGAGACCGGTAAAAGAGAAGAGGAAGAAGAAGCGAGAGCGGTTGTATATATAAGGAATCTCCGCGACGCCGACATAAAACTGAATGAGAGTCGCGGCAATGGAAATAATAAACTGACCGAGTGAGTGAGTGAGTGAGTGAGTGAGTGGACTCGGTGGAGTGTCAGGGAACACAGTAGCGCTCTCCAGGAGCGGAGAGCTAGCGGAGCGGATTGTCTGGGCCCTTTCTCTTGCGGTGCCACGCACGCAACGTGAAACGGGCGAGAAATGACCGGGTTCGTTTGTTGGAGTGCAGTGCTGTGCTGGTCAATTCAATATCCGGACCGCTGTACCTGTCGGATCACGGGTCAAATTTGGTCCAAACCGAGTTTAAGAAATTGCATAATTTCCTTATGTTCTAAAAAAATAGATTCGCAAACCGGCCAGACTACCAGTCGGCTAGGTCATCTGAAAATGTCAAATTTTGTACACATTTTTCTTTACAAAATGATCCAGTAATCTATGTTGTATGTTAATATTCCATATTTTATAATTTAACGACTAATAAACCAACGTGTATAATATCATTAGTCTCTCATAAAATTATGGCGTGAAACATCTAATTTATATAGCTGATTGCACAAGGCTAGGATATGGGATGAGCTATACTATAGTACTATATATTATAGTTAACAATTTGTGTTGCACACACATGCATGAAACAAATTTGTATGAGCACATACATTTTATAAACGTGTTGTGTTAATGTTGGATATTCAAACAATAGTCTATTGTGACACACAAAGAATTGGCAAGTCATATACTACAGTATGTGGGCAGGTCGGTCATATGCAATTTGGGAAAATACAACCCGCACTCCACCCATATGCTTGACAAGTTGAATGTGCGTGGCTCGGAAAATAAAAGCTTAATCTATGAATTATAATTTTAAGTATCACATGGTCCACCAATTTAGGGATGGCAACGGGGCGGGGCGGGGGCGGGGT